>JAHBCN010012250.1:0-27097 GCA_019359885.1 Listronotus oregonensis
GCCTCCATTTAAATCCGTTTTAAGATAAAAGCAAGTAAAAATGCCTTTTTAGGTACACCGTAAATCCTGAAAAAGGAATCGATTCCTTTTGTAATCGGGTCCTTATAAAAAGATATCGATTCCGGATCCTTTTAAAATAATGTAATAAATTCGGATTACGGACACGGATCTTATTTTAATAAGGTAATAATTCCCTATTACTGAAAACGAATCATTAATTATTACAATATATTCAAAATTTTAAATAATAAATATAAATATATATTATATTTATATATTTTATATAAATAATTTTAAATATTATATATATATATTATATATAATATATAATATTATAATATTATATATATATATATATATATATATATATATATATATATATATATATATATTATATATATATATATATATATATATATATATATATATATATATATATATATATATATATATATATATATATATATATATATATATATATATATATATATATATATATATATATATATATATACAATAACAAATTAATTAATAATTTAATAAATTCAAACAAACTTAAATATCCTTCCAAACAAATTTAATATTTTATTGCGGCCTGGTTTTTTTCCAAGACAGAGTTAAGCCTTATTCCAGGCATCGAATCGACCAAAGCCCGGGCGTAGTCCGGATTTCCTCGTAACTCATTCCACGCCTCTAAAATTTTATCCTTCAGTTCGTTTACATTTTGCGGCCTAAACTCATTTTACCTAATTATTTTTTAACTAATAAGCCCCAAACATTTTCGGTAAAACCCTGATACGTTGCTTACATTCATTCATCGACTTGCCGGGCCGTATGAATGGGACACTTATCTTGCTGAAAGATAAAATTTCTGTCCGGAAATCGATCCAGTTCTGAAGGAAGCATGATATTCTGTAGTAGATCTATATTTACCTCCCCATTGAACCTTCCTTCGATAAAATAACATACACCAAGTCCTTGTGCACTCAGCCACCTCCAAACATTTACCGAAAATCGCCCACTACTTCTGTCCTGTGTATAGTTTTCATCAAATCGTGTTCCTTGAGGCCTGCATACCTTAAGTATCCCATTGTAGCGCGACTGAAACACTTTTTCATCGGTGAATATTATATTTTTCCAAAAATCGGATGTTCCAAATAAAATTGAAGAGCAAATCCAATGCGTTGTTTTTTTATTTGGATTTGTTAAAAACGGTTTTAAGGCTGCCGGGTGGCAGCGCAATTCGGATATTTGCCTTATTCTTCGCTGTGCTGTTCTAACCGATGCCGATGCTGGAAAATTGCTTTCCGTTTTCGCTGTAACTACAGATTTAAATGGTTAGTTTCTTAAAACATTAACTAAATTATTGTTTTGTTCTTTATTCGATAGTTTGGGGCGACCACTTCCAGCTCTTCTCTCAAAGGAGTTAAACATCCTGCCATTTTTTTTAACAAAATAAATAGTTCTCTTTGGAATGTTAAGCCCTTCTGCCATATCCCTTTCTGGCCAACCTCTCTATAATAAATAATTAATACTTTTGATCCAAAGTTAAGTTTGGTATTTGAAAAAATTGTTTTAGACACCGACAACGGACACCTGTTTCTTTATTAGGTTTTTTAACAGGTATTTATATCCAGTGGAAGGTGGCATAAGCCTATTTTAAAAAAGGGTTAAGAATTGCCCAGATTTAATTGCCGTTAATGTACCTTGTTGTTTGTGGTTAACACATGATTTCTCGACATAATGGCGAATGAATTATTTTTGTTACTGGTAGAAATAAATTTTAATTTTTGTGCATGAAATAGACAGATCATATTTTAGCATAAAAGAAAGATAGAACAAATTGCGATGATTTTGGTGCCTTTTTATACTGCAGACAATTAGAACTATAAGACCCTTCATATAATAAGCGAAAAAATATTTAAGTAAGTAAATGAAACAAAATATTTTGTTTTAAATGACTACATATTTATAAAACAATTGTGACATCAGTTTTATACAATTGCATTTTTAAACTAAATAATTGAAACTACAGGGTAATCTGATAATACAATACAAAGTTGAAAAACTGTAAACATCTAACTTCTTAGATCTGGTTGGTTATTTAACAAGTTTATTAATGCGTCTGTATTGTGTTAAGTAACTTTAATTGACCCCAAGGTGTTGGGATTTTTGAACTTTTGTCTGGGAACAAATTCCTGGTTCTAAAAAGAGAATTGCAAAATTTAATTGAAAAAAAAATAATAAAGCAAAGAAAAGTGGTCTTGGTACAAATAACTTAAATTTTATCACCATTAATAAACAGAACTTACAGTAGGAGACTTTTTTTTATTACTATTCTAATGTAGAGACTGTTAATTGTGCTCGTGCTATGCAAGGAAGTTTAAAGGTGTATGGAAGCCCAATGCTATGACCCATTCGATCAAAAAATGTCTAGCCCAGTATGAAAATAACTGTCAGAGTTGGCTTCGCCGATTTTGCGCAATAACGAAATTCCACGAAATAATTTAATGTGTTGCCTACTTACACACTGATAAATCAGTGTGTAGTTAGGCAACACATTATACTTTTATGAAAGCCGTATTAGTTTCGATTGTTTTGCTTTGTGTGATTATATTTTGTGGTTGCAGAAGTTTTTTGGATTGATAAATACTTTCTTATTTTAGTGATTAGTGTTTATTAAATTGTGACTATAATTTTATTGTATGTTACTTATAATATCGTAACAAAATGACCAAAGATTGTATGGTTTTGTCTTGCAAATCTAAGGGTAACATACCCGGCATTTTTTACTTTAGGTAAGTATTTCCTATATTTAAATTAGGTGCTTCTTATGAGACGTAACGTTAGGTAACCTAATAAATAACATCAATTATGAATAATGAAAAATAAAAATTTCATAGGAAATAGCAGTGACAAAAGTAAGGCAATCTTAACTATCTTTTAGATGATTTCCACAATGTGTGTGTATTTCTGTGGATTATTAAAAAGAAATAAGGTTTACATTTAGGTACTTTTATTTCATTTAATAATTTAGTACATTCTTTTAAAGGATCAAAATTATTAAATACTGGGCAGACCAGGCAAATTTTAATATATACAGGTCCCTCTAATTGAATAAAAAGAAGTACAATTTTATGTTAAAGTTCCTTTTTGCTTTTTCTGTTTTTGTTTAAAAAGAAATTAGATTTTTGATTTCTTAAACTTACATTATCAACTTTTTAAGCTCGAGATACTGTAGACACATAATATTTAACGGTTACTGTTACAATGGATACCTAGGTACCAAAGGTTACTAAACATTTTTAACCACTGTTATTTTGTCTCATGAATGTTTGTTATTAGTGGAAAGTATAAGCCTAAAAAAGAAGTAATAAAAATTTTCACTTTTTAATGTACAACCACAATCTTAGGATTAGATTAAACTCATTTACACTATCTTGCCCTTCTTTTATCACAAAATTGGTGATAAGTACATGAAACTATCATACAATGTTTGAAATTTATTTTTAAAAAATTGTGTTTTTATTTATTTACAAAGATTTTTGGTAAAAATACAAAACTCCCATAAATATCGACCATTTAAATAGAAGGCTGTAAAGTGGCGCCATCTATTCTTTCCATATTATATCAGGTGATATAAAATCCAACTTTACACAATAATTTTAAATATTCTATGGTAGTATCGTTTAATAACCAACAATTTTGTGCAAAAAATAAAAAAAGCTGTGAATGCTTGAATTTGACATTTGATGATGTCGACTTTGAAGATAGTAACAAAGAATTATGGAAGTCCGGCTCTGACCTACTAATCATTGCGCAAACTACGCGGGGCCAATCCCCCTATTCCCGCTGCCCTGCACGCCTGGACAATTTTGTTCTACAGTATTGGGTTTCCATACACTTTAAACTTCCTTGGTGCTATGTAGTCCTTTAATACTTTCTGCCGTCACCATTTTGTAAGGAATTATTTTCAGTTTATCAATACATATATTTATTTGAGAAATGGAAAATGTAATAATTTAAGACCAATGTACCAATCTACATCCAGAATCCAAAGGTAAAATGAAAGTTTTGATAATGTTTACGTACCAAATAGGTTTTTGGAATTAGTCATTCTAGTGAAAGCTGAAGGATTGAAAAAAACCATGTTAATAGCCGATCGGTCGGTCCATTTCATGAAATTCCGTTAGGGACGTATTTTCTAATAACAAAATAATAGGTCGTGCGCGGTCGCATTGCCGCCAATCCACAATAACAACAATGTGAACACAAAAAAAAAATATGGAAAATCCAAGTTGTTAATATCTGGCTGCCATTGCAACAGCATATTATCTATAACTAAACAAGCATAAAAAACATCGTCAGGCTCGTCCTAGCGTTCGCTGTCAGACGATACACAAATGTCACAAAAAATCAGTTTTCCGAGATACATATAGCCGTTTGAAATTGAGATATGTTATAGAAAATAACCGGGCACTAAACTAATGGTCAAACCAGCGACAAATCGAGTCCGTCACCCCACCGTAGAAACAAAGGAACATCGTACCCAGTGGGGTACGCTGATCGTTCATTGATAGATTTTACAGGATAACTGCGGTTAGTTCTGGTTAGAGATAGAAAATAGACTTACAAAGTGCAAAAAACAGCTATCTTGGAACAATTTATCCTTAGTATACCATCGGTGGGCGAGCTGGTGAAGTGGCAACGTACCAGCCTCTCAGCCGTGAAGACCCGGGTTCGATTCCCGCATTGTCCATTGGACTTTTTCATAGCTCGTGACCTCACAGAAGGCAATGGCAAACCACTGTGTAGTATTTCTGCCTAGTAAACCCTCTCACATGGGCATCGGAAGGCACGTTAAGCCGGTGGTCCCGCATTCTATGTAAGTTGGTACGCAACACAGATATGTGCGAGAGGGCGCCTACACTCTGCATAGAGTATGACACATTAAGAAGAGAAGATACCATCTAAATCAAACAATGAACGCTGTATAGGTTTTGTGAAAGATCAATCGAAACTGCGAAATATATAGCTATATAATATAACTATACTATGGATTGTGAAGACCAGGATCACCATCTCTGTGCCACAAAAACAAATTGCACCAAATTAAGATCGCACTGGTGTTCCAGGGGACCGTTTTTAAACCAATAACCTCGTTGTTTTAAACTCCACTTTATATATTGCGGTCAAGATCATTGGTTCACACCATACCCCCCGCTACACCAGCGCCTCTTTATTTAATGCTATTCTTGCAGACTTTTTATGCCAAACAGCTAGCGAGATAAATAGTGCTATTTATCTCTCTATCCTCCATATGCCATACGAATGCACGCAATTAACATACCAAAGACTTAAATATCTAGAAGGAGCGTTTGAGAATTTCGAAGAAATTAACATTTCCAACTTGGGGAATCTAAAAACTATTGTAAGGTATTCACGAAAGATCTTTTGTAGGTGGCAGTGGGAGTACCTAGGGGAAAGGCAGGCAAGATCCCAAGAAATGGGATGGGCTCGAGCAAGTAAAACTTTCGACGTACCTGCGACTAGACTGCGACGTCGAGTTGGAAATAAAAATAAAGTTGCAGTTAATACCAGAAAACACCTTGGTCGTCATGAAAACGTACTTAGTGAAGAAGCAGAGAAAGCAATAGTATCTAACATTCTCGAGCTAGAATCTTGCTTCTTTGGACTCACAATCAATGATGTTTGCATATTGGCCTATAAAGTCGCTGAGATAATAAAGCTTTGAGAGACAAAAGAAAAAGGCCGGAAAATCTTGGCTACGCCTTCCTGAAGCTACCTCAATGGTTCGACCCAAGCGTTAAATAAACCTCAAATAGAAAATTGTTTTACTGGCTTAGAAAATAATATTGAACAAAACGGAATAGATAATACCATGATTTTCAATATGGATAAATCAGCACTTACCACTGTTCAGGTACCATCAAAGATATTTGCTAAGAGAGGCAAGAAGCAAGTAGGTGCGGTTACCAATGCAGAAAGAGGTATACATACCACTAGTGTAGTCTGCATGAGCTCTGGAGGGACCTATGTTTCACCTGCTATCATATTTCCGAGAAAAAAGTATAATCCTCTTTTGTATGATGCAGCACCTCCGGGCACTTTACGGCTTTACAATGAGTCCGGTTACATGACAGGAGAGCTTTTTTTTTAAATGGATGCAGCATTTTATAAATTTTGTAAGGCCCTCTCCAGATAAAAAAGATCTTTTAATTCTAGATGGTCATGTAAGCCACAAAAATTTAGAAGCTCTACAATTGGCAAAGGAAAATTCTGTAGTACTATTTTGCTTACCAGCACATTGTACCCACCGTCTTCAGCCATTAGACGTTGCCTTTTTTGGACCTTTGCATAAATATTATAACCAAGCAATGACAGAATGGATGAAGGCGAACCCTGGGTTTCCCGTTACTATCGACCAACTACACTTTTTAATCAAACATATGAAAAGACAGCTACACCTGCAATTGCATTTAGTGGTTATCATGCTACTGGTATATCGCCATTCAACAGAAATGTATTCCCGGAGGATATGTTTTTGCCAAGTGCCACTACTGACGTTTATATTACTGAAGAACCCATTGATCACAATGCATTAAACGAGTTAAATAATTTGAGAGATAATAACCCAGGACCTTCAACCTCTAGCCATTATGTAGATCTTAAACCTCAAGCCGAAAACACACAAGCAATTAACTTAAACTCAATAGACATCCAATTATTAGTAGATGAGTTGTCGCCAAAGCCCAAGAGTAATGTAAACGAAACGTAAAACTAAGAACACCTACCGAAACATTTTAACAGAAAGTCCATTCCTAAAAGAACTTCGTGAAAAAGAAGCTACCAAAAAGTTGAAAGAACATAGAAAAAGTAAAAGAAATGTCGTTAAAAGAAAGCTAGTTGAAGACGTTGATGATATCTCCAATGATGGTAGTGATGCAAATGTCGAAAGCTAGAGTGATGACGATGATTGTGCATGTTTGTATTGCAATGACTTGTATAGCCGATCAAAAAGCGGTGAAGGATGGTTAAAATGTCAACTGTGCGGTAAGTGGTCTCATTCGGATTGTGCTAAATTGCCTAGAAGAGCCAAAAACTTTCTTTGTGAATTATGTACAGATTAGACACTTTTTTTTTTGGTTTAAGCTAAGATATACTTAATAATTTTAGTTTTTTTATTAACAACTTTTTTGGAATAACTTTTTTTGTAAACCGAAACTAAGTTTTATATCATTGCTTAATGTGTTTATTTAAGTCATCAAGGTATTTAATGACCTGTGTTATCTATCCTTTTTTTACTGTTTACTTTAAATGACTTCATCCCGTCCACTTTTAATACTGTGTTTTCATGTTATTTATCGTCATTTTTTTAAGTTCAACTAGCATTAAGACAGGATTACTACTTGTTAGTGTAGTGTCCCAGATAAAGCCACACTGTGTTAGAACCTATATGCCATCTTACCCGATACGGCCGGGTAAGATGGATTTTTAAAAGTTTTTTATATCTCGTTTTTTTTTTTTGATAAATGAATTCTACAAGTAAACATTTTTTGGTCAAGATACTTTGCGAATACCCTTGGCTATCACCAGAATTAAAAATTGTTGCTTGAACATGAATGATATGTTAATATTCGAAAAATTAAAGATGATATGTCATCTTGCCTGCCTTTCCCCTTTGTATATTCACTACAATACAAGATTAGAAGCATTCTTTTCAATTGTTTGTTATCTTTGCCACTTCACATACTTTTTTGTTTAATTTAAAAGAATGAAGAACGGGATTATCTGTATCCGATAAAATATAGAACGAAGAGCATTATATTAGCCTTATTAGGTACGATGAGATTCGTCTAATCGTATTCGATTTTTACGATGTACCCTTACTCATTTTCTGTGTGTTTTTTAGGATTTCACGGAAAAAATATACAAGCTAGCAGGGTCGGATTTAAAGGGAGGTAGGCTGGGCAGATGCCCGGGGTCCCCACAAAAAAAGAACCCCCATAACATAAAACAATAATCCGCTTCTTTAGAAAATTGTTTTTATCTTATGCAGCTACATTTTTATATTTAAATATAGATTTAAATTATAATCAAGGCCAATTACATGATATGAGTAAAAAATACAATGGTGTTCAGGCTAAAATTGTAAAACAATAAGTTTATGTTGTGGATTCTTTGTGCATTTTACACTCTTAATATAGTGGCAAAAGCTAAAGTCGAATGTTGTCCTACTGCGATTGCATTTTTGTGATTTCTAAGAGGAACCCAATGTGTTTTTACTTTCTTTACATATAGCCACAATTTGTTAACAAAATGTTAAAAACCGGCATCTTCAAACGATGGCGACAGTAGAAAAAATATTGTTGTTCCTAAAAAAATAAATACTACGCCATGATCATCTAGAAGTGATGCCTTTAAAGTATTATTGAAAGATTACAATTAATTTGGAGAAATAATATTTACAATTTAGAAGACAACAAGCGATGCAAATAGTTTGTATAACCAAATGTGTTTTTGGAAAGGGAAATATTTGCAATATTTTAGAATAAAATATAAGAATAAAAAACAGCACAATGTGCTTTAAGACCCAAATATTTTTGACCCTAATTAAGGAGTGTACTTACATCACTTAAAGAATTAATTGAGTCAATGCGTAATACTAATAACTTCGAAATATATGTTAATAGGCTCGAAGTTAAGCGGAATCAGACTATTTTACTCATGGAAAATGAAAACGAAATATTCGACTTACATCATTGAATTGTGGAAAGGCCCCGGAGGCTAAAATGACACCACAAAAAAGATTTAAAACTTAAAATGTTACTCCTATTATAGATCAATTTATTTTTTCTTTAAAACTGTGACTTTCCGCTTCTAAATACATTTATTCTAATTTTGGATTTCTACATCTTGTTGAAAATTTAACTCTAATAAAATTAAAATTTACTCACTAAAACTTGTCAGAATCTACAATAATGACTAAGATAAGAACCTAGCTGTCGATCTTGTACAATTCTTTAAATTTTTTAATACCTTTAAAGAAGAAATCGGCTTATTAAATGTAAGCAAGACACTTCAAATGTACAGGTTGCTGAAAGAAAAGATGTGGATGATACGGTTTTAAACGTTGAGGTAACACTTAATTTTTATTTAGTTTTAATACTAGCTTATTGCAGAAGGAAAGATCGTTTTTAAAGTTCAAGTTAATTAAACATCGACTTCGGTCTATGATGGGTCAGGAACGTTTAAATCATCTCTCTTTTAAACGAGAATTAGGCACAATGTTTTAAAGGAATAAGATATGTCTGATCACTGCCATCTATAATAGAGTAGCCTGTGCGCGAGAATTATGACGTCACGCTACTTGGATATTACGAAGTAAGCGCACGAATTATAAATGTGTTGGATGGTACATAGAAAAATACAATTTATGGCTCAAAACATATAATTTTTGCTTGTAATTTTAAAAGTAATATAGATTACAAATAATAAAAAAAAATGATAATGATAATAATATTAATAATAATATACTTTATTTAAGATAACTTAGGTTTATGGATTAAGTACAAAAAAAATGTGAAATGAAATGATGTCAGAAAAAATGGCATTTACGTGTACGGTATTTACTGGGATATTTAACATTAAAAAAAATAGTATACAATTAAAATACTACAATAATAGTACTAAACAAATTATGAAACATAAAAATTCAGACCTTTTCATAATCTACAAATAATGATTAATTAGGCATCATTTAGTTACTAACTGAGTGAAAATGTAAAAACTAATTTTATAAGGAGGATTAAAAAAAATACTTATGTTAATTTCATTCAACTTCATTTCAACATTTTGAGTAACAAGTAACACTTAAAAAAATAATGGAAATATTTATTTATTAAAACAAATTAAATGCTCGTTACTTTTATACCCAGTGCATATTACATTTTCCAGTTAATTTATCCAAAGAACCTAAATATTTTAAAAAAATAATAGATGCTCGATAAATCTAATGATTGCCCGATATAAAATTTACGTGCTTCCTAAAATAATAAAAATTTGATAAAAATAATAGAAAATTGATAGCGTTTTGCGTTTGGGACAAAAATGCGTTCGGTACTTTTGGTCAGCACTTGGTTATATGTAAATAGTTTTGGTTAGTTTAAATGGAGAATACGACTTATCAAGCGTTTATATTACTCTAAAATTCAAAATTTTATTTAATAGTGAAGGTAAATTATCAAGCATTTATATATATTTTTTAGTGCGCATTTCATTACCATACCAAACAGAAATTACCGTGTAAATGGTATATTTTATACTGTGATTTTATAATAAATATAAGCCATTTCTTATTATTTTATCCTTCCTTTTGATTCTTTTTATCGAGCATATAAATTTTTTAATTTTTTTTAATCTGCAAATTATAATAAATTACCGGGCGTTAATTTCGGTTAGGTTTAAAACGTTTTCAATGTGACATAGATTTTGTAGTGGCCGTATCATAATTTTAACATACATTTTGACATTTGACTTTGTTTTCACGATAAATTTAATAATATTGTTTACTTTGTGAGCTTTACACTTAAAGCCTAAAAATAAGTTTATATCAGAGTTAGAAATGTTCTCTAATGTTGGTTTTATAAGAATATTTCTTAAATTTACTAGTTTTAACAACATTTCTTCATCTTTTACTCACTTTGTACCCTGGGATCCTGTGGCAAACAAAAACAGGATACTTTAGGGTGCCCAGGATAATTTCTCTTGCAAAAAGGGACACAGCAAAGGTGAGGCATAGTATAGTCTGTCTTTAAGTATATCGTTATGGCTTTTGACGGACCATACCCCAATAAACCTTTAACGATTTTATTACCTATTGTTATTGGGTAAACCCATTTGTTCATAAGGGCAGGGGTGGGCCAGGTATTTCTTGAGTATTAACCATTAGGCATATAAATATTTTGGCTAATATTTTAGTGGCAGTGTTGAATAACCGTTTTTACTGTGCGTTTCGAAAAAGTTGTTTTACGAGAATATAACTATGCCGCGTCGAAATCATTTGTCATTAGATGCAAAACAGGTTGTGGAAAATTTGTATGAAACTTTAATCAGTAGAGGTCTAATTAAACAAGAAGCATCAAAAGAAACCTGTCTACTTACAAAATTTCCAATATCATCGATAAGGGATATTATTATTGGTGAAGAATTGAACAAAAGAAAAAAACGTAGTGATTTTTAATCTTACCGTATAGACAATACACCTTGGATAAACTGAAAATGAAGCTAGACGAAGACGAAACCAATATAAACATTAGCCGTGCCACCCTCCATAGAGTTGTTTGTAAAATGGGATTTAAATACCGCAAAATAGACAAAAGACAAGTAGTAATGGAGGCGCACAGATTACGCACTTGGAGATTTAATTACCTTCAAGAAATTAAAAGATATAGGTTAGAAAACAGATCCATAATTTACCTTGATGAAACATGGTTCGATACACACGACACAGTATCCAAAGGATGGGTTGATTCCAGTCAAAACTGTCAAACGAAAGCTCCTTTAAATAAAGGAAAACAACAGTGTTATTGTCATGGATAACGCAAGCTACCACAGCCATCTGCTACACAAAGCAGCAGCTTCATCAAGTTCAAAAACTGAAATCCAGGAATATTTGTTAGAAAATGATATTTATTTTGAATTCAGTTACAAAAAAACGCAACTTTTGGAAGTCCTAAATTCATATGCAATTAAAAAACAATATGTATGTGATAATTTGGCTGAACAGGCTGGGTATACTGTCTTACGACTTCCTCCGTATCACTGTATGTTTAACCCCATAGAGCATTTGTGGAACCAAGTAAAATTAAAGATCAGAGCCGAAAATGTTACACCTACTTTAAGTCCAAGTGTTATAAATTTGATAAAAAATGTAATTACTAACATACCAGTTGAGAGCTGGAAAAATTCACTACAGCACTTTATAAAAATTGAGGACTCTTACATTTCTATCCAAAACAACATAAATCCTATTGTCATTAATCTTAATGATGACTCTGATAGTAAAACAGAATTAGATTTAGATATTTAGATTAAAAATGTAATTATTTATAGATAATGCAGTTATAAATTTATTAAAACTTTGCATATATTTAATTTCTTAATGTAATTTTAAGATTATACTTACCTAAATAAACAATAAATTATAAATCTTTATATTATAAAAGTCCGTCCATAATGTTCTGTCCTTTAATACCTACCGATCCGCAGTTTTATTGCTGTCGGCAGGTATAATCCATAAATGAAGGCAAGAGCTAACACGGTATACTTTGAGACAGACTATACCAAATTGATCACAACACTAGGACACTAAAACTTTATTGGTGAGTTGTAAGAAACACTGGAGGCACAATAAAAACTTATACTTTTAGGTTATGTCACTACCAAAACACGTAGTTTTTCTGAGATTTGTATCAGTTCCACAGATTTAGATAGAGACTAATAATCTTTTTGACAGTAATTCTTTATATTCAAAACACAAAAATTATAAAATAACACTCCTACACCACAATAACGCCGATAACCAAAACCAACTGACAAATTTTGATAATATCCAAGTATGAATAATAAAAGTCTGCGCGCAGGCTATTCTATTTTAGATGGCAGTGGTCTGATAATTAAAAATCCGGAAAAGTGCAAGAAATTTAATGACAGGGCCTCTAACTCCATTTGATTAAACCCTTAATGATATTGTTGTTTTTTTTCGTATTTTATTCTACCGGGTGGTGCGTCGCCGAGCGAAACAGGAAATCCCAGGTAAATTTTAAGAGGATTAATTATTGGCTCGCGTGTACATTTTACAGAAAAAATGTAAGATAACTTTTTGAAGAGACCAATCTGACAAACCCTCATGCCAAGTTTCAAAAAATTTTAATAAGCGAATCTTAAATTATTCAATTAGATCTAATTGCAAATAGTGATGGGCGAGACCAGTCTTGGTCTTGATCTTGCAGCAAGACCAAGACCGCCTTCTCGCTTGCAAGACCAAGACCAAGCCCGGGGTTTGCAAGACCAAGACCAAGACCGGGGTTTGCAAGACCAAGACCGACCTGCAAAACTACATTTTTATATTCAATATACAGAGGTATTTCATTCAAACATGACAAAAAAAGTGTCCGAGAACTGCCAGAAAGCCGATTATTTAACAAGTAATATCACTAGATGCTACTTATAGGGTGGATCAAAACTTTCCAAAATTCGGAAAAACATTATTTTTGTTCTACAGTGTAAGAAGTGGCACCATTAGATTGCTTCTTAAAACTAAGATATAAATGTAAAAGGGATAGATAAATAAAAAATACTTTTTATTTAAGTGGATTTTAAATATCACTTCCGGTTTAGATGGAAAAGTCATAACAATGCCAAAAGAATAATAATGATGTCATTTTTGTATAAACCGGAATATGATATTTAAAAACCATCTACGTTGACATTGTTCCAATGTAACAGTTTAACAATTTCCAGCATAATATAAAGGGTCGTGATTTTTTAAATGGATTTTGAAAGCTAATAATAAGGGAGTTTTCTTAAGTGGTAATGGATTTTACGCACTTTTTTTCTATAATTTTTGTATGATCAGTTTTTCACCATCATAAACGGTTTTGGAGATATCGAGCTTTATCACAATATTGAGCCACGTTGTAGATGCGGAATGTTTATAAAGTATTTGTACCAATTTTATACGGCAAATATTTGACTAATTTAAAGATAAAAAGTTAATATAAACTGAAAAGATTCCTTAATACTTTTTTAAACCAATGTTTACATATTAGAATTATTTTCACCGGAAATTTCACATGTGGTTGAAATTAAAAGTTTTTTTTAATGCTCACACAGTACACAGTTTTGAATTTGTTTTAATTTTATATGCTTCTTCAAAGAAAATTTAAATAATTCTTATCACTAAAATGTTTTTATGTGTCAATTAATGTATAAAATCAGGTTGTGTCTGAATTCAACTAAACATGGAGCACTATAAATAAACCCCTACATTTAAAATAGGCTTTTAAATCAAATAATTTAAATGTACGTGTAAGGTTAAAATCGGTATATTCTAAAATTTTAAGGCAAGAAATATAGTCTCCATCTTTATTTATTTTTAAGTATTAAAAAAATATTTTTATTTAAGATTACTTAGTTTAAATTATTACCGTCAAAAAAAGTAAGACCAGCAAGACTCTTGTAGCAAGACCAAGACCAAGACCGGGTGGTGCAAGACCAAGACCAAGACCAGGCTTGCAAGACCAAGACCAAGACTGGCCCGGTCTTGGTCTTGCTTTGCTCATCACTAATTGCAAAATTACCAAATTTTCGGTTCAGGTCCCAAGATAAAAAAAAAAGGTAAAACCAAACAGACACCAGCAAACAATTTGTTATAAGGCTTTGTCAAATCTGACGTACAGCCGAATACAAGGAATGTTTTTTTTTCGTTTCATCAATCTCACTACCATTACATTCAAAATAAAAGACACGTTAACATTATTTTTTTATCAAACCATTTATAAAATGTAACAATTAACTTTAACTAATAACAATTATTACCTACTATCGATTAATAAAATAATAATTTTATTATACTAGAACTTAATTAAACCAATAGCAGTATCTGAAATATTTTCAATTTATTTTCCCATCATCCATTTTAACCATTAAACGTATTGTCAGTAAATTCGAGTCCAAAGCCACCGCAATAAATAATTGTAAATGTTTAACTCAGCAGATCAAAAAAGATCCAAAACAAGAGAGAACTGAACTCTTAATATTTTACTAGGTGTGGAAACATAAAATGAAATAAAATACAATAACTTTTTTAAAAATAATAGAGAATTACATAAAAACATTTATTAATCAAATGTTCAAACAACCCCCATTAACAGCTAAACAATATTCCAACCGATCATAAAATTCATTTCTAACGTTGCTAAGTTGATATTGCGAAATTTTATTACATTTTAACGAAATAGCGTTTTGTAGCTGGTTTAGATTCACAAATTTTACTCTTTTATAAATGACACTTTTTAGGTGACCCCACAGAAAGAAGTCATTCTGTGAAAGATCAGGTGACCTGGCTGGCCAAAGTATCCGTTACCGTGGACCAATAATATTGCCGTTAAAAGCATTTTCCAGGTACTCTAACCATACGGGCATTATGGGCGGGGCAACCATCCATTTGGTACCAGATCATTTGATCTTCCCGAACAACTTCTTCCAAGGCGGGTCCAATTTGATTTTGAAATAAGTCCAAATAGGTTTCTGCTGTCAGGTTATAGTCCATAAAAAAGGGTCCAACGATATGGTGTCCGATAATTCCCAAGAGTAGATTTGTTTTTTGGGGATATTTTGTCCGGGTATAAACAAAGCGATGTTCATTTTCTTGGCTCCAATACCGGCAATTTTGAACATTTGGTTCATTGTTGAGACTAAATGTACATTCATCGGTAAAACAAATATTTCTTAAAAAATTCCTATCGTTATTTGCTCTTTCCATCATTTCAAAACAAAATGCCATTCTTCGCTCTTCATCTCCTTCCTGCAGCTCTTGATGTTTTTTGAATTTATACGAACAATATTTGTGTTTTTTCAAACTGCGCAATACCGTTGTATGATGTTTATTTACCTCTTGCCCAGGAACCCTCGTACTAACCATTTTGTTTTCCTCCACACTCAGAATATTAGGATCTCTGTTCTCTCTATCTTCGGCTCTATTTTCGATATCCTAAGTTGAACATTTTTTACAATTATTTATTACGGTACCTTTGGACTTGAACTTACTGACAACACGTTTAATAGTTGAAATGGACGGAATGGGCTTGGTGGGTAATAGTTAAAATGGACGGAATGGACTTGGTGGGGAAATAAACTGAAAACATTTCAGATACTGCACCTAAACTCTTTCCCGCATATTGCCACTTAATTATGGATACTTTTTCGTCGATTGAATAATTCATATTTTTTTTCAAACAGCGACTGTCACTGATTTATTCACACTTTTCCTCAAGTCAGGGACAATATTCATTTTACTGGTGCCTGTTTGGTTTTACCTGAACCAAAAATGTAATAATTTTGCAATTACATTTAATTGAATAATTCAAGATTCGCTTATTAAATTTTTTTGAAACTTGGCACGAGGGCTTTTCAGATTGGTCTTTTCAAAAAGATATTTTACATTTTTTTCTGTAAAATGTACAGGGAAGCCAATAATTGATCCCCTTAAAATTTACATGGGATTTCCTATGTTCCGCTCGGCGACGCACCATCCGGTCTTTTCGTAAGAACTGCACTTTAATTTGTAATAAATATAATTTTAAAAATATATTTGTTAAAGTAGAGTAAATTTTTTCTCATTTTTGAATAGGAAAATGTAGGCCCCCCAAACTGCCCAAGGGCCTCTACAGTCATAAATCCGGCGCTGCAAGCTAGTCGTTTTATATTTTTTTAATATCTAAAAACCCACAAATATGGTACTGTTCAGCTTTCGTTGGATGACTCTGATAACCATAATGGAAGTTTTTCGAAAATGCGTTTTTAACGATTTAGTAACTTTAGAAGGTCATTAAAATAGAAATCTATATCATAAATTTTTTGTTTTTATGGCCAAATAATGGAAAATTAAAAATATAACTGCAAAATCTAGGTGTCAGCTTGGCGCAACCTTTATCAGATCATTCACCCGAACGTAAAGTTATCCGGAGGTAAAATACCCCTCCATTCGGTTCTCCGGGCGAGGGGTACATTTGGGGGGCCACCATCGAAAAGTCTGATATCGTTCACAAATATATGTGGGCTTAACTCTAACGTGAACTCTGTTCACCATTATCTTCAATCCTCCAAACCCCACATACTATTTCTTACCGAAACCCAAATAAGTCCCAAAACAGCAACCAACCACCTCCTTTTCCCAGGTTATGAACTCATTTCATCTTTTCGACCCCATGGCGGCGTTTGTGCTACGTTCGCAACGACCTGGCTTGTGTAAGGTTTCTAACCTCGAATCGGGTAGGCCTGATATTCTTTGGCTTAAACTCACTTTCAGATCTTCTACTAAATTCACCTGCTGTATATACCGGTCCCCGTCGACAATTCCTACAACGAGTTCTTTGATTTCCTTTCAATAAAGATCGACAATATTATTTCCCAGTTTCCATTGGCCGAAGTAATCGTCCTCGGGGATTTTAATGTTCATAATAAGGATTGGCTAGGCTCCACAAAACTGATACACAAGGCAGAGCAGCAGAAAATTTCGCAATCAGCAATTCGCTCACCAATCTAATTATGGAACCTACCTACTTTCCTAGGGTTCCCACCCATAATTCTAACCCCCTAGATCTCTTTCTTACTTCCACCCCCGAACTCTATCAAGCATCAGTAACTGCTCCCCTTGGTCGCTCTGACCATGGTTTGGTCACCGTATCATACTCTACTCATTTTGAGGCAACTGAAAGCATGCCGCCACGAACCGTCTGGCACTACAATTCGGCCGACTGGGATGGTCTAAGAGATTTCTTTGCCAGCTACCCTTGGAATCCTACCGGCTTTTCTACTCACGATCCTTTAGAAATATGTAAACAAATTACCGAAACAATTCAACTAGGCATTGAGACCTATATTCCTCACACTAACAAGAACCCCATAACTTCAAATCACAAACCGTGGTTTTCTAAATCCTTAAAAGCCAGACTTTTAAAACTTCAAGCCCACAAAAGTTTCTTCAAAACCCCAGTCCCGAAAATCGACAGGCTAGCATCGAAGCAAGAAATCAGTATAATCAGACCATCTCGAAGCCAAAGACCGTTTTAACAATCGAATAAAAGATAAAGTTCTCTCTTGCTCAAATGGCAGTAAAGCTTTTTGGTCCTTTGCCAAAACTATTAGTCAGAACTTTTGCACAAATTCTTTTCCACTAATCTCTGAAGATGGAATTGTCTCTACCTCCAAAGGAAAAGGGGAACTATTTGCCAAACAATTTGCTGCCAATTATACGCTTGATCCTCCTATTAATCTTCCTCTTCCAACAGTTGTCCCTGTTTCTCATAAAATGTCCGATATCATTTTTAAAGTCAAACAGATCAAGCGTATTCTTTCTTCTCTTAATACTAAAAAATCGTCTGGGCTGGATGGCATACCAGCAATCGTCTTAAAAAAATGTGCTCTCGAGCACAAACCCATCTTAACTCGCCTCTTTCGAATCTCTTACGACACGGGCATTTTCCCGGAGAGTTGGAAAGCTGCAGGTGTGCAACCTGTCCCCAAAAAAGGATCCAAAAATCTCCCTTCTAACTATATACCTATATCTCTTCTTTCAGTTGTTTGCAAAGTAATGGAAAAATTCATTAATTCCCAAATCTTAAAGTATCTGAAAAAACATAAGATCTTACATGATAGACAATATGGATTCCGTCACAGTAGATCAACAGCTGATCTTCTTTTCTTTTTTCTCACACAACTGGAACAAGTCCCTTGAGTTTCTTGGTGAATCCCAGATCGTTGCTCTTGACATATCCAAAGCTTTCGATCAGGTCTGGCATGATGGGCTTCTTAACAAACTTCCTTCTTACGGTCTTCCACCTAAGCTTTGCTCTTGGCTTTCCAGTTTCCTTTCTAATCGACGTATATCAGTTATTGTAGATGGTCATTCCTCCAGCTTCTACCAAATTAATGCTGGGGTGCCCCAGGGCTCAGTGTTGGCACCCACGCTGTTTCTTCTACACATTAACGACCTTCTCTCTTCCACAATCAATCCCATTCATAGTTTTGCTGACGATAGTACCCTCCACTCTAGTATTCAATTTCTTAAGCCACCATGTAATTCTGAATTTGAAAACAAGCGCAGGTCAATGCAGATATCTCTTTCACAAGACCTCAAACTTATCTTGGATTGGGGCGCCAAAAATCGTGTTCAGTTTAATGCCTCAAAAACACAGTCATGCTCGCTGTCGCGAAAAAAGTCTGCGAATGCTCATCCCTTACATATGAGCGGCCAAGTTCTGCAGAACAAAGAGTCGTTTAATCTAGTCGGCGTTACTTTTGAGAATAACCTTAACTGGCACAAACACATTTCATCCATAGCTTCGGCAGCTTCAAAAAAGATTGGATTCCTCTTTCGAGCCAGAAAATATTTCTCTTCTTCCAATCTGTATACCCTGTATGTATCCCAAATCAGACCCTCTTTAGAATATTGTTCTCATGTCTGGGGAATGGCGTCCCCTACAACACTTAGCATTCTGGACTCCATTCAAAAGAGCAATCGTCTTATTAATGATCCAACGCTCACAGAAAGGCTTCCTCTTCTTGCCCATCGTCGAGGCTGTAGGGGATCTGTCGCTCTTTTATAGGTATTTTCACGGCTTCTGCTCAGAGGAATTGGCCAGTATTTTCCTTCTCTGGCGCTCCCAACAGAGCAACACGTAGTGCACTTTATGCATCCTTTACAGTTCAGTTAGAGAGGCCCCAAACTTCCCGCTTTCTTCGTTCCTTTATTCCTAGAGTGTCAAGACTATGGAACCTGCTGCCCGCAGAAGTTTTTCCTTCTCCTCCCAATCTCCAAAAATTTAAGTCCCGTGTAAACAAACTCCCTCTCCACACTGAAGACACCCACGGTACGTTAGTACTTAGGCATCAGCCTTCGTGGACTGTCCCAAGATAAAAAAAAAATACTTCTTAAAGTTTAAAAAGTAATATGGTGACTGATATTGGACCTATACTAGTGAACCTCAAGGCACGAAATATGTTACTGGTGTGCTTTTACTGGTATTTCTAACTACCATGAAAATACAGATTATCATCTTGTAAAGTGGTACTAATGGGTTGGTAAGACAAATTACTATTGTTCCACAAGACATTACTTAGAAAAAATGACAATGACAAATTTTTCAAGAACGTTAAATAAATTACTAACTATAAAAAATTTAATAAAAAACGATGGTGTTTTATTGCTATAAAAAACAGATAATTTCAACAGGCTACAATAATTCTAAACAACCAGAATAAATTTAAAAGCTTATTAGTGAAATTGGGGAAATTGGGTAAAAAATCAGTCAAGTTTCGGTAAACCACGAATAGTACATAGGTGGTATCTATAAGATTAGCTTTTAGTTATTACTTGAAAACGGTTGCAGATACGTACTAATCAAAACGTTGTGTCCAATAGCGGGTTTAGGAATTTCAATTTTTTTTTAACTAAAATGTGAGACAAATACCAAATATATATACACGGCTGGCAAACTAATTTCTTGCATGCAGAGATTTTCAGTGCGATAAAAGGAACTGTCAATTAAATAGACAAAGGCTTGAGCGAATTAATGAATTGTCATATATTGCCATTAAAATCAAAGAATATGATTTACTCCTATGTGCAATATATAAGCCTCAAACGATAAAAAATACAGACTTCATAAATTTTCTAAATCAAAAACTTGAAAATTTAATAGTCTTAAAATTAGATTGTTTTTTAATCGGCGATGTAAATATAAATATTTTAGAAAACAGTAAGGATTTAAAAAATCTTATAGATATTTATCAATCAAATAATTTAAAATTATTTAATAAAAATATTCCAACATGTGAAACAAAAAACAGTAGAACTCTTATAGACCATATAACAACAAATTCATTGAGGAAAGTAAAAATTAAATTTTCGGATAGCCCGTTAAGTGATCATAAAATTCAAGATAGACATATCCATAAAATCAAATATAAAAACTTCAAGATTTGAATATATCCCTATTAATAAATTCAATATAGATAATTTAAGAAAACAACTTAATCTCTTAAACGACAGAAAATATAAATTTCATGATACAAATAAATATTATGACAAAATTATTGATATATTTAAACAGTGCTCATATAGAGTTTTGATTAAACAAAAAAGAAATTCTAAGCCATTGTTTAATAGGGAATTAGCTAACTAGACTAGAGACAACTATTATCACAAAAAGGAAAAAATATCAAGAAAATATAGAAATTTTAAATTTATATAATTACTATAATAATCTAGTCAAAAAACAAATTAAATCAGTGAAAAAAAAATTATACAAAGAACAATTTGATTGTGGTAATCAAAAGAAAATTTGGGAAAATATAAATTTACTTTTAACAGAAAAATCTAAAAGTAACAAATTTAATATTGACTATTTATTAATAAATAATACCAAAATTAAAAATAAACAAATGATAAGTGAAGAAATGAATAATTATTTTATAAATGTTGGTACAAAGTTAACAAAACAAATTCCATTAGTGAGCATTCAGAAGAAAAACCAAATTTAAAGTCTATGTTTTTAAAAGAAAATGAAATTACCAGTGAAGAGGACATTAAAGAAATTATTGATAATTTAGATCCTAGAAAAGCATGCGGATTTGATGATATTACTGTTAAAGTTATTAAAACAGTCAAAAAAGAATTATTGCCAATTCTAACACATTTGGTAGAATTATCTTTTAAAACATCTGTTTTTCCAGAACAAATAAAATTAGCAAAGGTATCACCTATATTTAAAATTGGTGAATCTAGTAACCCAAATAATTATAGACCCATTTTCGTTTTATCAGTGTTTTCAAAAATTTTAGAAAAAATCATGAATACCAAATTAGTAAACTTTTTAGAAACTCAAAAACTACTTTCGGAAAATCAATGTAAATTTAGTGACACAGAAGCAGCAGCAATAGATCTTACCACAAATATTCAATTAAATTAAGATCAGAATAAGAAATGTGCTCTGTTATCCTTAGATTTATGCAAAGCTTTTGATACTGTAAACCATAATATATTACTTCAATAATTATTTAATATGGGAATACGAGGAAAAATTCATTGTTGGTTTGCAAGTTATTTGAAATACAGAAAGCAATCTGTTAACATTTAAAAAAACATTAGTTCCTCAAAAATAATTTCTTGTGAAATACCACAAGGATCTATTTTGAGCCCAGTACTATTTTTAATATATATAAATTCTATGCCTCTATTAAAACTAAAGGGTACTATAAAATTGTTTGCCGATGATACAACCATCCTATATTTTGTTAACAGTAACAGTGAAATTCAAGACAATATTAAATGTAATTTAAACATTGTCTTTGATTAGTTACAATTTAATAAACTAACTTTAAATTTAAATAAATCCTACTATATAATAATCAGCAAACAACAAATAAAAGATAAAATTTCTTATATATCATTTAAAAATAAAAAAATAAATTATTCTACGAGTATAAATTTTTTAGGATTATATATTGATGAAAATTTAAGTTACATAAAACACATAGACTATCTCCGAAATTATCTATCACCTTTAATAGGAATTTTGTTTAAGAATCGGAATTATATACCCTTAAAATTGCTTAAAAATATTTATTATAGTTTAGTACACTGAAAATTACAATATATAATTTCAGTATGGGGTTCAGCAAACTCAAAAATATTAACACCTTTAAAAAGACTTCATTATTAAGTGTATTCATAAATTACCATACCTTGAACCAACAATTAATTTGTACAAACCAAATAATTATTTTAATATTAATCATATATATATAAATTAAAAACATGTATATTGATTCATTCCCTGAAATTAAAAGAAAATAATTCAAATATCATACTTAAAAATATTAGTAACTTACATGGGCATAATATTAGACAAACATATTTATTAGAAACAATTCAAATTAAAAGTAATTTTGGAATGAGATCAATACTTCATATCGGAATAAAAATGTACAATAATCTACCAATAAGAAATAAAAAAAAAAAAAAAAAAATTGTCACTGTTTAAAATACATATATAAAAATATTAAAACATATTTTGACTGTTTTATTAATGAGTTCTTGTTAAAGTTATATATTGTTATATTTTTTAATGTTATATTCCCTGTAATAAACTGTATAGTTGGTTGGGAATTAAATAAATAAATAAAAATTTAAAAAAATAAAATCACTTTAAGTGATGCAGAAAATAGTTGAACGCTTGAACTGCATCCCCCTGCATGACTCAGCCAACAATATGCTAACGAATCGCCGTAGTCCCTCGTCGTATTGGGAGTGAAATAAGGGAAATTGCTGTGGTTAGTTCTCTATTTTAGGTAGGTATCCCACTCTATCCCACTAAGCAAAGAACATCTTGAGCACGTTTTGTAACGTTATTTAAAAGTGTCTGTGATAACGTTCAATTTTAAACGTTATTTTATCATGTCTGCTTCGTTTTCTTGAATTGTGACTGATAATTTTCGTTTCTGTAACATACCCTTGTAAATATTTTTAATACGGTATAGAACAAACATCTTAGTGACGTAATTTTTATGACACTTAGAACGTTAAAATGTTGCCATGTATAGAATGGTCTTTTAAAACGTTCGATAATCTGTTAATATACGTATCAGATACGATTATAATTTTTAAAGCATAAAATGTTATTGGGTAACGTTAAAATAATGATTTATTTAATGCAGAATCTTACGTTTCCGTCACTACACCTCGCGGAAATGTAAACACAGAAACATATCGACCTCGTTTGCTTAAATGGATGGCCTTATAGAACAAAGAACCAAGCGCCACATTTTGAAATTCGCGGGCTCACTGAGAAACCACCCCGAAATTACATGCCTAATAGGAGCACACGTTTTTAGAAGGTAAATATACCTAGGACATCTATAAATTGAACCAAGTTCTGTATCTGTATTGGTTGATGCTTTGTTTTCGGACAAAGACCCACGCTAAGATAATATTTTTCGTGAAAATCGTTATTTAAGCTAAAATTAATATTCAAGGCAACATATGGTAGATCAGTTTGGAAGTTGTGAGAACAAGAATAATTCCACTCAGGTATGTACAAATTACAAAAATACATAAACAAAAAGCCTCATTCTAACCTAAAATTTCATTCTGTGGTTCCTTGTTCTGTAAATCAAAAAGTAAAAATTATGTTCTGGTTGCTAATTTTATGGCTTCTGGTTCTCTTTTGAAAAACTCAATATGTGTAAAATCAAGATAAAAATTTTGGTTCCTTGTTCCAAAAGTAAAAAGTTTGTTTCATATTCTAGCTAAATCATGGTTCTTTTCTACCCTTACCCTAAAAGTTATCTCCTGAAATAGTAAAATTTAAATAAATTTGTAGCTTATAGTATCTTGTTTCAAACTAAATGAATTTACAATACTAATTTATTATTTATAGCTAAATTTTGGGTTAACAAATTTCCGTTTTTTTTTTAGAGTCCTGAGGAAGAAAACTCAATTTAAATCAAGATAAAAAACTTGAAAATCAGAGAGTAGTGATTATAAGTGATTTAATATTCTCCCAAGGTTAAAAACTTAGCACAGTCAACTCCATCAACTGACGAAAACGTAGCAGATGATGTCCTGGTTGATCCGGACTATGAAAATTATTCTGACGACTTAACGACAGATGGTTCAGATAATCCAGAACAGGCTGTTATACTGGAAGACCCAGAACTTCAGGGACATAATACTGAATTTCAAAAAGAATATACTGGACGTCCACAGAAAGGGAGGAAAGAAAGCATCTACATCAGACAGAGAAAATTGAAAAATTCTTAAAGTCAAACAAACCTTATATAACAAACGGGCAAAGAAATTTTTTAGCAAAAAAATTTTTTAGATTACCATTGTACTTGCAAAGAGCAATGCCACGAAAAATTGGCGTGGAGCAAAGGAAGTTAATCTTTGAAAAATTCTGGGTATTGGTACATACGATTTACAAACAGCATTCATAATTTCATTGGTTCGAAGAAAAGATTAAACGTAGACGGTCACAAGAGACGGAGCATAGTCGTATGTTCACGCGTAATTATAAATTCAATGATTGGAATGTTTGCCGGGAAATGTTTACAAAAACATTGCAAATATCTAGTAAGCGAGTTAATACTGCTCTGAACAAGTCTGATCCATTCTAAAAGATATGCGTGCAAACAATGCATCTAATAAAAAAATGTCTATAAAAAGAAAGAATCAAGTCATACAACATATTAAACAAAATTCCAAAATACAAATCTCATTATAGAAGAGGTAATTCAGATAGAGAATATTTGCCACCATATGACACTAGATCGCATGTACAAATTTAAAGAGTGAGACCGAAGTACCTGTTAGTTTCTCTTTCTAAAAAAAAGTATTCTACACTCATTTTAATATAACACGTAAAACGCTTAAAAAAACACGTGTAATAAGTGCGACACTTATTCGGCAAAACTGCAGGTGCTACTGGGTTAGAACAAAAGTATTGCAAGAAAATCATCAGCTCATTTGAAGGAAGCAGAAGACCAAGACAGAAGAGAAAAGTGATTTTCAGAGCTAAAGCAGAAAACAATGTAAACATTAACGTTTGACCTTGAGAAGACCCTGCCTATTCCAAGAATACCCACTAATATAGTATTCTATAAAAGGAACTTTGGCTCTACAATTTAGGGATTCATGTAGCAAAAAAAAATGAACAAGCTTATTGTTTTGTATGGCCCGAAGGTTTGGCTGGGAGAGGAGCACAAAGGTGGATCGTGCTTAAGATATTTTATAAATAATTTTCTAGATAAGGGGTCACCGAACTTAACCTATGGTCTGACTCCTGCGGCGGGGAAAACCGCAACATAAAGCTGACCCTCTTGTTAAAGTATATCTTGAAAGAACATCCAACATTGCAAAAAAACATAAGATTTTTAGTTTCGGGACATAGCTTTTTGCCGAATGATTCATTTCAGCCATATTGAAAAAACACTTCAACGGCAACAGAGACTCTATACACCGCAGGACTATATACACATTATGCAAACCTGCAAAAAAAAAAAACCCTTTATAGTCTACGAAATGAAGCGAGAAGATTTTAGAAGTAGTGCTGGTTTGGAAAAAAATAGTTAAAAAAAAAGACATAGTGGGGAAAAAATATTGGCTGTCAGTAAAAGAAATTAAACTGGAAAAAGAGGCCCTTTAGCATTTTTTTCTTTAATAGTGAAGAAAGCCCTTACAAAAGTAGATATAAAACCTAAACAAAAGGGAAAATATCACTCCAGCAACCAGTGACGGCGAGCTAGATTTGCTATGGCCAGAAGGTAAACCTATTTCGTTCCTAAGCTGGAGATCTAAAAGCTTTATTCCATTTAATTCCCCAAGTGGATCAACATTTTTACAATCGGTTATTCAGTGATGAAAAACCCTCGATGCGACGTCGATGGATATGACGGCGAAGTAGACTTTAATTCGAAAATAATATCTAAACAGCTTGTTTTGTTATTTTTATTAAAAATGGATTGTTATTTCCCAGTTATTGTTGTTTTGTATCCTAGAGTTTAAGTATTTAGTTTTAGTACAAGGAACCACACCATTTTTGCTCTATTTAGAAATTTTAAGCGTTTTATGTTTGTATAAAAAGACCCAGGCATCTGGTTTATAAACAAATAAATATTTTGTAGCTCATTCTGTCATATTAGTAGTTTTATAAGGAACCAAGTGATTTGGTACGTTGTTAAAGAACTTAATTACATTTATTTGTGTTCTAAAAAAGGAACCAGACGCCAAAAAAATTTAATTTTTGTAAAAATAAAACTAAAAAACTCTAAAATAACGCATTTTATTTACCTTTAAAAGTTCTGTATAATTTGAATTTTTTGATAGTTATTACGAAGTTACTAAAATGATTTATCAAATTTTAAACAAGCCGGAACCCGCATTTTCCTAAATGGGTCTTGGTTCTTTGTTCTATATCTCCATCCATAATGTACCCCGCACAGAGATTGTTTTTTTTACAAGCGGGTTTACAGCGGTTTGCACCAGTGATACTTAGGTCAACCTTAAAATTTTTGTATTTTTAATGAAAAATTTTTTCACAACTTACATTTTAAGGCTAACTGTCACTTAAAACTAATACTAATTAACCGAATTTTTTTTGGGTTAAGTATTTTTTGTAATTTTATAACTCAAAAATAATTTTTTTTTTTTTTTGGTGGTAAAAGCGTCAAATTATTTGGGGTTTGTGAATTTTCAAAATTAATTTAAAATAAATATTTTAAATAATGACCT
>JAHBCN010012251.1:0-27105 GCA_019359885.1 Listronotus oregonensis
AAGGGTCAGGGGGTATCCGTCGACCCCCCATGGGTTTTTAAAAATTACCTGAAATAAAACATTTTCCATCGAAAACCTTAAATTATACAATATTGCCTACAAATTTAAATATGCATGATTATAAAATTGGAAATTAAAGTTGTGGTACATTTATTATTGTTTTTAATTCGATTAATTCTAGACTAGTAAATTGCCTTAAACTTTTTGACCCCCCTACATTTTTTCTGGCGGCGGCCCTGTTTTTTAGCACAGTAAATAAAGGATAAAACTTGAAATAGTCAGAATAAAGTAGCTTTATCCGCCTAGAAAAGTATATTTCGTTTGAAAATTTTAATGCAAATACCCCTAAAAATAATTGAAAAATTATAATTTGACACAGATGTAATAGAAGTAGAGGAAACTACATCCAATACACTTTAGACAAGGATCAATTCACCCTCAACTTTCAAACTTCCAATGAGATCATCCCTTTTCTAATACCTCCAATCAAAGGTCTAATTAAGAAGTATCTATCTGCACAAGATTGTTTTTCATTAAATACAGGAGTTTAAAAAACATAATTCAAGTAAACAAACTGTACTTTATTAATGTCAAAATGTCAAAATTGGTTTTTGACAATAGATTATATATTTCTTTTAAGAAAACACATGCATAAAGTATCTAATCAAATCAAATATCAATTACTTGATAAGATATTCCATGCATGCATTTTCTTAAAAAAATATATAATCTATTGTTAAAAACGCATTTTGACATTTTAAAACATCTCTCTTAAAATGGATCTGGATTCTCTAATGGATACGTTGCCGTTTAGATAAACGACCGGAGAAAGTAACCAAATTTTCTTTAAAATTTAAAAAACAAATAACATACCCATAAAGATCATCAAAAAATATATTTGACACAATGTCAATAATGTCAAAATGTGACTGCTGCCACTTTACGATCGTTTAGATTGCAGATATCGAACAATTTCATAAGGCCTTTTTTCTTTGCAATAACATTTAGTGTTATCGTGTGTGATATACAGGCTGTATTAAAAAGAGGTTGTTTCATTTTTGTTGGTAATTTTAAAATTTATGATTCGCAAGAGTCGAAATCCTCTTACTCAAAAATGGAATATTTGCCTTGAAAGTTTTTAAACTTACAACCTGTATGAACAAGTAACTGACTATGGTAATTTTTTACTTACCGGGCCCACGGCCGATTTTATTGCAATTTTGTATACAGCGGTTTTTTGGGGCGCTGATCGCGAATCTGAAGTCAAATTTTGTCGGACTCTGCTAGTTTTTAAGTTATAACGCCCCACTTGAACCTAACCTAAAATCTGCACAAACTCCTAAAATTCCTCCTTCTTAAAACTGATTACACCCAAAATGGAAGATTTTATGGTAGTACACTTATTATTTTATACGATAAATTTAATTTTACCTTTTTAAACAATTATTTTTAATAAAAAAAGCACAACAAGCGCTACCCAAAAGATAATATGTTTACTTTAATAAATGTCAACAAAACTGTCTGGGGATTTTAGACAATTTTATGTTGGTACACGAGGGACCCACGAAACAATTGAATGTGCTTACTTTTAAATTTAAATCTCGAAAAATAAAAATAATTTAAATTTATAAAGTAGGCCATCCAATTGTTTCGCAAGTCCATGGCGTACCAACATCAAACAGTCTAAAATCTCTAGACAATTTTGTTGGCATTTATAAAAGTAAAAACATATTTTTGGGAAGTGCTTGTTGTGCTTTTTTTATTAAAAATATTTGTTAAATAAAGGTGAAATTACATTTCTCCTTATAAAATAATAAGTGTATTTCTATAAAAAAAATTATTTTGGGTGTTATCAGTTTTAAGAAGGAGGAATTTTAGGAAAGTTTTGCAGGCAAGGTTCGAGTAGAGCGTTATAACTCAAAAACTAGCAGAGTCCGACAAAAAGACCCCTGTATACAAAATTTCAATAAAATCAGCCGTGGGCCCGGTAAGTAAAAAATTAGCCTGACTATGACCAGATTGTTAGGATAAAAAAAATATCAAAATATATCTAGTGGAAATAAAGGCACCTAAAGGAAACAGTACAATGACGTGACGATGATAACCACCAGGTAGTTTAAAATATAAACCAAAATTTACATCGTTACATCGATGAGCAGTGAGTTAATTGAATGTTTAAAAGAACTATCCTATAAAAAAGAATACGCATAATTTTGATAATATTTAATGGATTCAAAACGGTGCATTAAAATCAACTCTCTGTCGCCACTCTGTATATGTAACTGCAATAATTCTCAAAACATAATAAATTAAATATACTTTTAAAACAAACAAGTTTTATAAAAATAAATCTCGTATAACTTATAGTCTTCGAGAAAACGTATATGCCCTTAATAACAGGCTCTCTCGTAGGTTTGGGATTTTTAGCTGGAAGGGCGGCGCCCCAGACCTCTACCCCTAGAGCCGCCACTGCCTTCTAGATACTTTATTGCAAGAATATGTGGACGCAATTTTGCTTAGAGCCATTTATTTGGATCTTAGAATAAAATTCCGGGTCATATTTAAATCCCCCTCGAACATTACTATTAGCATAGAAAGTTCAGCGTGATTAAGCAAAAATCCCTTAATCCAGGGCGTTAAAGTCCTTTCAGAGCATTTTGTTAAAATCCAATCTCCTGCCTTTTAAAACGGGATCTGTTTATAATGTAAATTACATCGTAGGTAATTTAAAGCTGATCATTATGTTCCATGTCTAATATGAAACGCGATAGTTTTGCAAAATACCTTTTGGTTTTTTAGACAGAGCGTTATCAAAATAGTTTAATACGGTGAGGACGTAAAGTCCGCCCTCTTCTCCTTATGTTTTCCGAAGTACTGAAGATATTTAAACCAAAATTTGGATAACTAACAAAATGATGACAACCTACATAAAAATAACACCTGTAAGTGTCACAGCAACGACTTGACGTGTTTGACGTAATTTTTTATATGTAAAATGGGGTCGTGTCACACCTCTTTTTAAAGGTTTTACCATGCTGAAAGCGGTCACAAATTTTTAGATTTTCGCGTTATATCGCTCTTATAATAGTATAATTTTTTCCCGTTTTTAAAAAAATTAACTTATGCCTTGATTTTTACTATTTTGGTGATTTTTTTTTAGTTGAAATAATAAGTTACTATAACAGCATGCTTTCATGACATATTTGTCAAAGATTTTAGTTGTCAATCTAAAGTACAGTAAAACTTGTATTAGCGGACACCCTTTCATAACCGCCATTTTCAAGCTAACAAAAATCTGCCTTATAGGAATTTTTATAACCTATTTCACGTAAATTAACCTTATTATATTGGCGGAAATTCTTTGGGCTTATTTGTATTTTATTATTTTATGATTGTATTCTGCAAATTTTAAAAGTGAAAATACCCAACAATAATATTAATGGCCAGGTTCAAAAAGCATTAGTGCCTTGGGGGATTATCTTCACATTATATTTTTAGTTGTGTCGTAAACCGATAAGAATAAAGTTATCGTGTTCGAAATCAAAAAGTGTTTAATCATGTCCCCAAGACGAAATTGTTTGTCACTAAAGGAAAAAATGATGTTATCGCGAAAAGTGGAAATTACGCTTTGAGTTTGCGAAAACTGGCTAAAAAGTTTGGTGTTGGAAAATTCCAAATAAATGATATTATTAGAAATAAAGCTAAACTAAATCAAATGTTTAAAGAAAGTGTTAAGTTAGAACAAAATAGGAAATTCCAGAAGTAGGGAGGATTGGCAGTAGATCAAGTCGTCTACAATTGATTCTGCAAAGCAAGAGCTAAAAAAAGTTCCAATATCTGAACCTTTAATTAAACAAAAAGCACTTGAGGCAGCAAGCAATTTAAAAGTGGAAAATTTTGTAGTCTCGAATGGTTGAACAACGGTTACCTAGCAAAACTGGCCACCCTTTTATAAAGGTCAATTATTCTTAATTTTATGGCGGCCGTTATAGACAAGTTTACTGTACTTTTATTTTTTAAAAGTCAAAGTTATTCTTTTTGGTTTAAAATGGCTTGATATCTAAAAGAAAAAGTCCAAACTACTCTAATTTACGGAAAAACTCATCGTTTCAGAACGTCCTATTTGCAAAAAATACTTTCGGACTCTAATGTCAAGCCATTTTAAAACAGAGAGGAATAATTCTGACTCTACAAAAATAAAAGTACTTTAGAATTTTAATTAATATCTTTGACACATAGGTCAAAAAAGCATGCAGTCATACTAGCTAATTATTACACCTGAAAAAAATTACCAAATATAATAAAAATCAAGGTACGAGTATAATATACTTATCTGGAAAAAATAAAAATTGATGCTATTACAAAAGCGATTTGACGTGAGGATCTAAAAATTTATGGCTGTATTAAGCATATAACACCCGTTAAAAAGAGCTGTCACACGACCCCCCTTTACATAAAAAACTTTAATGTCTTTACGTCGTTGGAGTGACACCTACAGCTGTCATTTTTATATAGGTTGTCATCATTTAGTTACTTATGCTAACATCCCAAATTTGGTTTAAATATATTCAGAACTTCAGAAGATATAGGAGAGGGGAACAGACTTTATGGCCTTACTGTATGTTAAAATGAGTAGCTCCTCAGGAGGTTATTATTTATTTATTTTATGCCCACCTTGAGGTACGAGCAAGTCGGTCATCAACAGATATTGGTTCACGTGCAGCATACATCTAAGATTAAAACATTTTTCGATATTTAAATATACCCCAACAAAGAAAATAATAAAGTAAGCTGGAAAACCGGAAAAAAAACATCCGACATCGTACAAAAGTTAAAATTAATTTAACTTCACTCGACGTCGGATAAAATGGTAAAATATTCGGATGAAAATTGACGCCAAAATGCTCTGATCAATAAAAATACTTTCAGATCGTCGGAAATCGGATTAATGAGACACCGACTTAACAAGATTAATCACGCAATTGCAAATTTTCTCAAAAACTAGGATCGACTGTCATTTTATGTGCAAAATACAGTTATTAAAAAATTAACCAACTTGGCGTTTATTCCCGTAGTGTTGCCAAAATTTATTAAAATCTACATTTCGTAAAGCCTTTAAGATTTCAAGGATGAGGCTTAAATTTAATCCACACTATAAAGGCATTATATCAAAAAGCAGTGGCAACATTAAAGGCATTTTCTACATCGAAAACCACTAAAATTGATTCACAATTAATGCAAGAGCATTAGTGAATGCACTTAATCACTCGCTACAGTACGTATTCCCATTGCAACTGCTTAGAACTTAAAACACTGAAGTTTCTGAAATTAAACCGGAAAGTTAATATAAGTTATTTAAGACTACTCTAATATGCCATTTGAATTTCAAATGGTATTATAGTCGGACTTCACCACTCGCTGTTATCAGGGAATGATTAATTTCTTACTTGGTAATTGTTTCCTTAAAATTTAAATGCTTAAATTTTCAGCCTGATAAAAAATGCTAAGGTAAAGGTTTTCTTTAAAAAAAGGATTTTTGATAAGTGGCTATATTATTTAATTGACATTTTGTCAGTTATTTATGAACTCTCTAAACTGAGATGTAAATCCAGCATTAAGATGAATAATGTAAAAAAAGCTTTTGAAAATTATTATTCCGAAAAAAGTATTCTAGGTTACTTTTGGTATTATCAGAGAAAAGCAAACCCTTATCGCTATGGTCCTATTATTTGATGCTCAAAGCCACCATTAAAGCCAACCATGACGTAGATATTAGCAATACCTCAAGTTTATTTGGATTTTTTAAGCGACAATCAGACGAATACAAGCCCAAAAAATCTAACCTTTTTACCATGACAGAAATTAACAGCCCAGTGATAAACTTATTATTAACTTTAACAATAAACCTAACAATGAATAAAATTAACAAAGAGGAGAAAATAAAAACTCACTTAACCTTAATGTTAGCTATTTGTCAAAAAAATTAGTTCGGGATTTTGTGTTTAAAATTGGTTAAAATATAAAAAAATATATAAAAATAATTATTTACCTTGCACAGAATATTAAAAAAAAAATAAGCAATACTGCAAAACTTCCATAAATTTGGGTTTTTAATAGATTATTTAATAAAATCAGTGCTTATTACATTTTATTAGTATATTTAAGTATCACACTGTGACGTATAACAGGAAGAGAGGCACTTTCTGAAACACATTAATGGCCAGTTGCACCAACACTTTTAATGACATAAATTGTTCTAAGCCCCTTAAGTTTCAAATGTTTCTTACCATCTGAAATTGGTCCTTAATGGTCCCTTAACTTTAAGTGTAGGATTTTCTGTACTTAATGATCCCTTAAGTAATTTGAAGTTGACATTTGACAAATATTTTGTTTATTGTTTATTTATTTTTCGTTTGTTTGTAGTTTCAAATAATTAATTTGATAAAAATTATGTAAAAACGAAGTTTTTAAACAATGGTGTTTTGGATTGTGATATTATAAATGCGATGTAAATTAGATTTCCAAGAAAAATGTAGAAACAGTGAATTTTTATTACTTATGGCAATTTTGAGATTTATTTACCTTTTTTATTCTTTTGAACATTGTTCTGTTATTTTTAAAAAGAGCTGTTTTGACGAGATGGATAATCTTACATTTTTCAAAAGGTTCAAATTAACGAAACCAACAGTGCTCAGCTTACTTGAGCAAATCGAAGATGAGCTTTAGTTTAAACATGACAAGTTTGTATTAGCTTTTAAATTTTAAGTATTTACTTGTAAATTAGGAATATTTATTTTGTTTATATAAAATAATAAAAGTTTTTTTTTAATGATGTATTTGTGTTTATATTTCATATTGACAATAATTATTCCCTTTCCATGGCCGTAAAGAAAGGCGCCCTTGATCTTTTTTTCCATATTGTTATTAATTTTACAACAAAAAATCACAAACTAACTACTGATTTTGTATTATAATGTCTATAAAATAAAAAAAAAATAAGTTTTAATTATTTACAAAGATTCAAGTCGGATTACTTCTATCATTTAAATGACACACAAGCTAGAAAAGGAAAGATCTAATATCAGTTAATTCTGAATATTCGCGTTGTAAAAGCCAACAATAAAAAAAAAACGATGCAACGTTGCCATCTTTTTAAGTAGTCTTACTTAATTTGCAATAAAATCTAATGGTGAAAGCGAAAACAATTTAAGTTACCCTTAATTTTAAGAGCTCCTTAATAAAGTCTCTTAAGATACTTTTGGTACAACCGGCCATAACTAAATTTGGAAGATAATTTAGTTTTTTACCTAAAGCATTTCTTTAAATTTTGAATTAAATAGTTGCCTTCCACCCCCGCATTTTGTAGTCAACATAGGCCACTGGTATCACACCTAAAGTTGGAGTACAAAACAACACAATACACCATGGAATGTCGTTCATATTTTTTTGTAAATTATAAATGCATTATATCAGTGTTGATAATGGTCATTATTAATTAATAAACTCTATTTCTGTACTTCCTAAACAATGCTAAAAAATTAGCAAAACTAAAATTTTCTTTCCCCTTTTTACTCTATTTCTGTACTTCCTAAACAATGCTAAAAAATTAGCAAAACTAAAATTTTCTTTCCCCTTTTTAATCGTTATATTTTGAAATTATAAATGCATTATATCAGTGTTGAAAATTAGATAAACTATAAATTTTCATATTCTTTTAAACTCTATTTCTGTACTTCCTAAACAATGCTAAAAAATTAACAAAACTAGAATTTTCTTTCCTTTTTCTTAATTTGATGGCGTGCACAAAGCTATAACAAGCGGTACTAACTTCGAGCATATTCCTACTGGAGGCCTTAGAGCGTATACTACTGAAGGAGGTGCTCAATCCGCTGAAATCGTAACGAAGTAAAAAAGAAAAAGCTATGGTAGATGCAATTGCCATCTCTCTTGCACCTTGCACATAGTTGGTTTGAGAAAGGTTATTCGTGCCAGCCAATCACATGCAAGGTGCGAGAGAGATAGTAATTGCATTCTTCATCGCTATCTCTTACTACTTCGTCTCGATTTCAGAGCATTGAGCACCTCCCCCATTAGTATATGCTCTAAGCTAGAGGCAATCTAGTTGCTTAACCTTCAAAAATATACCTACTAGAGGCAACCTAGTCGCTTAGCCTTTGAGCATATACCTTCTAGAGGCAGCCTAGCCATCCAGAATATCTCAAAAACAAATGAAGAACGAGAAGTCCTCAAAACGACATTAAATTTACCATTAAATAGCCTCCAACTTTTTCCATTGAACCATCATTCTATCTCTTATAGACCGAGCGCTCGCGGCAGAAAAAGAGACCGATTTTTTACAGGCTGCCTTTGATACGGGTGATATTTATAGCCACAAGCTATAGATAGATGCACCTATTAAGTTCCGCAATGTGTTACTTCATATATAAACATTAACTTTAATTAGCAATAAAAAGAAGATTCTTAAATCAACTTTTTACAGTCTGCCAATTGTTAAAGCATAAGGCTATATTGCCAAATCCACAAAAAAGGTGCAAGCAGACGGTTTTCTCGAGTACAAGAGTAAAGCATACTAATGCTAGTTCGCAAAAAAATCGTGTAACTAAAAACACTTTTTACAGTCTACCAAGCACAATTTAGTCTAATGGTGTGCATGAGATTGACGAATTTTCACAAGGCAGACTGTTTCTCGATATTTAAAAATTGATGCATAAAAGTTAATTAACAAATTTTTCACAGTATTTCAGACCCATTTTTTCAGTCTGCCCATTGAATAAATAACAACTTTTACAATAAATATTTCAAATTAAATTATTAGCATACTAATTCACGAAGTTTAAAGTGTAGGCAGACGCAGTTAAACTTGTAAAAACAACTTATAATGGTTAACAATTTTTTACAGTCTGCCATTGTTTTCAAACAATATTTAGGTAATAAATAAACAAACTATTGAATGGCAGACGATTTGTAAAGGTACTAGTGTCAGTATTATAATAAATTAGTTTTTGTAACACAAAATAATAACATTTATTTTTTTAGTATTATAATAAATTAGTTTTTGTAACACAAAATAATAATTTATTTGTTTAAAAATCCGTACATAAGAATGTATTTTTTAAACGTTTGTCACATAACACAAAACGCTCCTGATTGGTCGAGTTTATAACGACGTCACCTGCTTGTTTGCCTACTTGCGCTTACTTGTGATATATTAGCTTTCGAAACTGTTTTAATAAGATTTTCCTATATTATCCATTGTTTTTGTGTGATTTATTTGCAATATTTTACAAATTGTGTCAAGTACGTTTACCATACACAACTATTTCGTAAAAGCAGACAGCAGAAACCTGCCCCAAGTCGACGCGATCAAGGTCGGATTATACAATATATTATATTATACAGCCATGTGGCTCAGCGGTAGCGTTCGAGACTTCCACCCAGGGTGAAAAACTGCCCGCGCCCAGATCTTTGGCCGTTGTTTCAATTGCAAAAGCCTGAACAAGGCACTCAGAAATGTTCCTTTTATAATGTATATACCTTGTATATATGTAAAATGTAGCTATAAGATGTTTTGTGAATAAGTTAGTCCTAAATAAAGCTATTTGTAAGTAAGTAGTTCGAGACTTCCAACCCGGAGGTTCCAGGTTCGATTCTACCCCATACCTTTCTTTTTTTTTTAATTTAATAATCTTTAAAATACTTTTCAAATAAATTTAAATATATATTTAGGTTTGTTTATAAATATTAATTAAATTAATTTTTTTCTTAAAAAATTACATTGTTATTAATATTATACGTTTTTTACATCAAATGTGTGGGGGAATATTTGCAGAATTATTGGGTAAACTTGAAGCTTTTTTGTGTTAAATTTACACACAAAACACTTATTTTGTTTTTATATGTTATATAAAAATAATTTGTTAAAAATTAATTTAAAAAAAAATGATGTTAAGAAATAAACTTCCAGAATCCTAATAACGTAATGTGCGTGAATTGAAATTACTCAGAAAAACTCAGTGTTTTATTCTAAAACCATTATGCGTAAATTTTAATTACAAGAAAAAGCCGGGATTGACCGGGGTCAAGTGGCGTTAGGACGCCATGGTCAGGTGATGAAAGATTGACCGGGGTCAGGTAGAGTTATGTGCATTATGATGCATGCAAAGAACATCGTAGTGCACCTAACTTTACCTGACCCCATCAATCTTACTTTACCTGCCTACCGCGCGATTCTATAATATTCAAAGTTTCAATTAACGCTAGATGTATCAATATAAATCGTCTGCCATTCAATAGTTTGTTTATTTACTAACTAAACATTGTTGGGATACAATGGCAGACTGTAAAAAATCGTTAAAAGTCATTACTTTTTTTTGCAAATGAAAAATAGTTTTGCAGTTATATGTATACATCGTATTAGGCTGCCATTTGTTTTATTCAATATTGTGAACTGTTAAGTTTATATTTAAATAACTTTTACACTGTAAAAAATTGTTTTGAAATACTGTGAAAAATTTGTTAAATAACTTTTTTGTATCAATTTTTTAAAATTGGGAAACAGTCTGCCTTGTGAAAATTCGTCAATCTCATGCACACATTAGTCTAAATTGTACTTGGCAGACTGTAAAAAAGTGTTTTTAGTTACACGATTTTTTTGCGAACTAGCATTAGTATGCTTTACTCTTGTACTCGAGAAAACCGTCTGCCTGTAACATAACATTTGTACATTTGGCAATCTAGCCTCATGCTTCAACAATTGGCAGACTGTAAAAAGTTGATTTAAGAAGCTTCTTTTTTTTTGCTAATTAAAGTTAATGTTTATATATGAAGTAACACGTTGCGGAACTTAATAGGTGCATCTATCTATAGCTTGTGGCTATAAATATCACCCGTATCAAAGGCAGCCTGTAAAAAATCAGTCTCTTTTTTCTGCCGCGAGCGGTCGGTCTATTATAGGTCCCAAGATCCCAATGCATTTCCTACCAATTTTGGAAAGGAGGTATATTTAAGTTTATTGACCTTTACAGCACCTAATTTAGGTTACCTGTTGAGTTATGCATATGAGATTATAAATCTTATCACCATGTTAAATATTATAATAGTAATAATTATTATTACTACATATTTATTTTATAATTTCTATATTCTTAACTTAGCTATAAAATACAGCAGTTCATCCTAATATTTATCTCTCTCTCTTTGTTAAAGTAAAATACGTACAATTGGTTTCTTAATTAAAAAGGATATCCTCCAAAAGAAGATGACAAGAGAGTGGGTGACTGAAAGTAATGACTTTGTTAACGATGCAAATTTCGTATTTCCTACTACATACAAATCTGAATGCCATTGTGAAAATTTAAATGCGGAAAATCCTAATAAATGACTGGATGAAATACGCCGCTATTCTGAATAACATTTATATCATTAAATTTTAGAAAAAGTAAAAAAGAGACCAATGCTCGAAGGGAAAGAAAAATAAAGCATAGCTAAAGTTATACGTTCTTTTATTAGCAATGGAAGCCAGAGCAACTGAAATGGTAACATCAGCTAATATAGCTTTATAAATAATTAAATTAAAAATAGCATGTTAGGTTTTAAAGTCTTGCCTTAATAACGTATTTTCAAAACAAATACTAATGGATTGGAACCTTAAAATTATTCTTAAAAATGAAATAAAATAAAGATGCATACCGGGTGGTTCATGGTCGCGTCGGGCGGGATATAGGAAATCCCATGTTATTTTTAATTGGGTCAATTATTGGCTTTCCCAATTTTTTTGGAAAAAATTCTATAAGAGTTTATTGAAGAGCATGCAAATCTCCGTCCATGCTAAAAACTTTAGATTTTTCGGTTACACGATTTTCGAGTTAGATGCTAATATATTTTAAAAAATTGTTACTCTATTATCGCCTCAGTGTATGTGCTTTATCATTATCAAAAAATCGTACAGCGCAAAGATTGTTGTATTTATGCAGACAAATTTAGTTAAGTTAAACTAAACCAAAGTAACAAATAAAATGCAAAAGCAGTAAGGCATTGTGTTCTGTCAATGAAGCAATATCTTGAATTTTGTCAGTAAATCATTGTCTGAAATTTTGTTTCTCGCATTTCGGACAAATAACCGAAATGTTCTATTTAAATATTTAATGGGAATCTCAGTTTCCCCTGGTAGTATAATACTACTTTCTCCGTGGTAGCACAAGAAAATTGGCACATCTTTTCGTAACCAATTAAAATTAGAAGGTTTTGTTACGAAGTGCACATTTTTTAGCTAAGTAAAGCTACTGAAATATTTCTCTGTGTCGAATTTAAAATGACATATTCGACGTGAAATTCCAGGGTAAAGTTAAGTAAATTCGAACCTTTTCTTTTCTTCTACAATTTTTTAAAGTAAACAAAATTTCAAAAGGTTTGTCAAAGAAAAATTTAACCCTTAGAACCTGTAAATTATAAACATAAAATTAAGTTGCTGATACGCCCCATTGGCGTATCACAGGAATTTGTGGGGTAATAACATATTTATATTTTTTGTAAATAAAACTTGTATACAGGGTGGCCCACCCCATTCGCCTCGAAAAATGAAAGAGTTGGGGAAAAACTTTTAGCACGGTCATATGTGGGTCCATGAGGAGCATATTTCAAAATTATTTTGAAATATACAGGGTGACTCAAAAAGAAAGTACATATCAAAGTTATATTTTTTCTTATGGAACACCCCATATTTTTTGATATTTTTAGATACTATAGACCAAAGGTGAGTTATTGTTATATTTCCTATACCTAAAACTAGCCGTTTCTGAGAAATATAGAGAAATTTAAAAATACAGACCATAATTTAAAAATTGTTTACACCCTGTAACATATAACGAGCTGCTCGTAATTTAATTTATTGCTTAGCTCAAGGTTTAAGTTAACTATCACATAAAAGTTTTACCTTAATATTATACAGAGTGTTGAAAAAATGCCTTAAAGTTTGGACACATATTTTATTAAATAACTTCCTTAAGTTAAATGGAACACCCTGTATTAAGTGGCCTATTTTGACGCGAAACTAAATTCCCTTTAAATCCATATTAGGGTCTCCTATACCTATCTCTTCTGCTTTTTATGCAAAAGGCGTTTTTATATTTGACTTCTCCTTTATCTTAAAAATGGAACACCCTGTATTGTAATTAAAAAACCTTTTAATTAAGAATCACGTAGATTCGCTAAAAGCACAAGTTAACATTTTTGAAAATAAAATGTATCTTAAGCAAAATGCAGGCTAAAGTAATAACTCCAATTTATTGCCATTTCTAAAATATTAAAGCATTTTTAAAAACGAGGATCGAAATATAGTGGATGCACACCTGTCCTAATTGTTGAGACGAAATATGTTAAATTGCCTTTGTTTCTTAGCAAATGTATCAGATTTTATGGTAAAATAAAACTACTCGTGTTCCAATTATTCCTCCCCACACGTCTGTGCTGGTGGTTTCAAAAATATTAGGATTTTCGCCACTGTAGTAGTAAAAGTTATGTCTGTTAACTAATCCGTTGTTATGAAAAATAAAGGCTGATACATTTGCTAAGAAACAAGGGCAATTTAACATATTTTGTCTTAACAATTAGTGCCTTCTACTATATTTCGATCCTCATTTTTAAAAATGCTTTAATATTTTAAATATGGCAATAAATTGGAGTTATTACTTTTGCCTGCATTTTGCTTGAGATACATCTTATTTTTAAAAATTTAAACTTCTGCTTTTAGCGAATCTACGTGATCCTTAATTAAAAGGTTTTTTAATTACAATACAGGCTGTTCCATTTTTAAGATAAAGGATAGGTCAAATATAAAAACGCCTTTTGCATAAAAAGCAGAAGAGATAGGTATAGGAGAAGTTAATATGATTTTAAGGGGAATTTAGTTTCGCGTTAAAACAGGCCACTTAATACAGGGTGTTCCATTTAACTTAAGAAAGTTATTTAATAAAATGTGTGTCGAAACTTTAAGGCAATTTTTTTTAACACTGTGTATAATATTAAGGTAAAGCTTTTATGTGATAGTTAACTTAAACCTTGATCTAAGCATTAAATTAAATTACGAGCAGCCAAGGAAGTTTAAAGGTCTATGGAAGCCCAATGTTATGGCCCATTCGATCAAAAAATGTCCAGCCCAGTATGAAAATAACTGTCAGAGTTGGCCTTGCCGATTCTGCGCAATAACGAAATTCCACGAAATAATTTAATGTATTGCCTACTTACACACTGATAAATCAGTGTGTAGTTAGGCAACACATTATACTTTTATGAGAGCCGGAGTACCGTTTTTTGTGATTATATTTTGTGGTTGCAGAAGTTTTTTGGATTGATAAAAACCTTCTTATTTTAGTGATTAGTGTTTATTAAATTGTGACTATAATTTTGTGTTTATTGTTTGTTACTTATAATATCGTAACAAAATGACTAGAGGTTGTATGGTTTTGTCTTGCAAATTTAAGGGTAACATACCGGCATTTTTACTTTAGGTAAGTATTTCTTATATTTTAGGTTAGGTAACCGAATAAATAATAATATATCAATTATGAATTATAGAAAATGAAAATTTCATAGGAAATAGCAGTGAGAAAAGTAAGGCAATCTTAACTATCTTTTAGATCATTTCCACAATGTTTGTGTATTTCTGTGGATTATTAAAAAGAAATAAGGTTTACATTTAGGTACTTTTATTTCATTTAATAATTTAGTACATTCTTTTAAAGGATCAAAATTATTAATTACTGGGTACACCAGGCAAATTTTAATTTATGCAGGTCCCCAATTTGAATAAAAGAAAGTACAATTTTATGTTAAAGTTCCTTTTTGCTTTTTCTGTATTTGTTTAAAAAGAAATTAGATTTTTGGTTTCTTAGACTTAATTATCAACTTTTAAGCTCGACATACTGTAGACACCTAATATTTAACGGTTACTGTTACAATGGATACCTAGGTACCAAAGGTTACTAAACATTATTAACCACTGTTATTCTGTCTCATGAATGTTTGTTATTAGTGAAAAGTATATGCCTAAAAAGCAGTTATAAAAATTTTCACTTTTTACAACCACAATCTTAGGATAAGATTAAACTCATTTACACTATCTTGCCCTTCTTTTATCACAAAATTGGTAATATGTACATGAAACTATCATACAATGTTTGAAATTTATTTTAAAATCGTGTTTTTATTTTTTTACAAAGATTTTTGAGTAAAAATACAAAACTCCCAAAATATCGACCATTTAAATAGAAGGCTATAAAAACGCCCCTATTCTTTCCATATTATACCAGATGATATAAAATCCAATATTACAATAATTTTAAATATTCTATGGTAGTATCGTTTAATAACCAACAATTTTGTGCAAAAAATAAAAAACAGTGAATGCTTAATTTGACATATGATGATGTCAACTTTATAAATAGTAACAAAGAATTATGGAAGTCCGGCCCTGACCTACTATTCATTGCGCACACTCCGCGGGGCCAACCCCCTATTCCTGCTGCCCTGCACGCCTGGACAATTTTGTTCTTCAGTATTGGGCTTCCATACACCTTTAAACTTCCTTGCGAGCAGCTCGTTATATGTTACAGGGTGTAAACAATTTTTAAATTATAGTCTGTATTTTTAAATTTCTCTATATTTCTCAGGAACGGTTAGTTTTAGGTATAGGAAATATAACAATAACTCACCTTTATTTGGTCTATAGTATCTAAAAATATCAAAAAATATGGGGTGTTCCATAAGAAAAAATATGACTTTGGGTCACCCTGTATATTTTAGAATAATTTTGAAATATGCTCCTCATGGACCCACATATGACCGTTCTAAAAGTTTTTCCCCAACTCTTTTCATTTTTCGTAAAAACACCGAGGCGAATGGGGTGGGCCATCCTGTATATTTATGCTATTCTAGTGTCTTATTTAGCAATAGTCATTCTACAGGGCATCCAAACCTTAAATTTGCACCTATTGGGTTGCAGTTCATATTTAGCCGATAGCAGAGTTTGTCCGCAACTACTTATGGTGCGGAGGCGTACCGATTAACGTTTCCCCATTAACACACCTAAAAGACATAAATTAATTCAATATGTCGTAATTTTTAAATAGATATTAAGCCTTGAAGATAAGTTACTTTATTTTAATAGTTGCAAAATCAGTGTGAGTGTGAGTCACTGTATATTGAGAGCGATAATAAGTAAATTTGTATAGAATAAAAATACAATGTTTAACAGCGCGATTCTCGATATTTAATAGCTACACCTCGTATAATTAGGTCCCCTCGTATTAATAGAAATTTGTATTTAAACAACCGAATGAAAATGGTGCGCTACTCGATCAAATTTTCATTTGAAGTTAGGATTAATCCTCGGATGATAATAACGACTTGTGCAGTTCGACGCCAATACGATTTAAATGCAAATGGCGTATTTCCATAGTGTTAAATAACTTAGAATAACTTCCGGCCTTAAATTTCGAAACGAAGGCGTTTTAATTACTATTATAAAAGCAAAGTTCGGAGAATATTTCATTCGGTAAATTAAAGTCATAACTATTTAAAACTTAACCAAAACCCTTGCGTTGATTTCGGTTAATATACCGCCTCATACGAAATACATCACGAAACTTATTAAAATTTGCTTAAGAAACTGTCACGAGGGTTGTTGGATGTAACAGTTTCTGTTATTTATTTCACGTTTTCGCTGCGAATGTGTTAGAATTATTTATACTGGTCTTATATTTAATTTCTATTATTTTACTCTATTTTACGAAAATGTAAGGTAAATCCGTGGGAACATATTTAAATTTACAAAAAGGAAATTTTTAAGACAGAAAGGCACTGCGCTTAAATTTTCATCCTTCACTTTCTGTTGTCCTACAGTCTTACACCTAAACTTTTTGTTTGAATTTCCAGTTTTCTTCCTAATCGACATATATCTATATTAGTATATGTCTTTTATTTTTTTGTGGGTGTTAAAACTGTCATGTTTTTTCTGATATTTCTCTATTTCCTCATATTGCTCTCTTAGCCATTTTTTCTTTGCTTGTTTAATCGTATGTTTTATTTGTTTGTCTACCTTTTTATATTTCTTGTTATCTTTGTTTTTGAACCGTCGTCTTTCGTCCATTAATTCAATGATCTCCTTTGTCATCCATTGTTTTTTTTGTATCTTTTGTTGTTAACCCTTTTTTTATCTCTGTACTCACTAAAAGCCATTTGTTTTCTATTTTGGTGATTTGGAGAATTTCTTCCTTTATATTTATCAATCATTTTTGATTTCCTCTGTCAACTGTTGTCTTGTGTTTTTATATGTTAGTCTCGTAATATCGATTTCAGTATTTTCTAAACTTTTTATTTGTTTCATTCTAAGCCTAACTTTGACTACTACCGGATTGTGATCTGACTCTATATCTGCACTTGGGTATTTTTTTGCTGACATGATTGCGTTTGTATATCTTTGCCTAATCAATACATATAGTACAGTGGATGTGGAGAAAAAAGCTGTTTACCCTCCGAAATTTTTATGAAAACTTGAAATTAAGTTGCTTTTACTCTTTAGATCAAAGTTTATATATGCTTAGGGTGTACTTTTTATTTTTAGGGGGTAAACACCACCCCTTAGGCTAAAAAGTTAAAAAACCATAAAAATAGACCTTATGTAAATTAAAATCATAGCTAAATATATAGAATGAATCTATTTTTATGTTTTGAGTTATATCTAACATTATATTTGTAACGTTTCAACCCTTAAAAATCACCCTTAATAACGAAATTCAAAAAAAAATGTTTTTCATTTTAAAATTATTTAATAACGCTTTTATTGTAGAATTTTTTTTAACAGATTACGGTATAATAAATATTTAACTACCATAACTCAACCTATAAATAACCACCCCTTGTGAGATTTACAAAAAAAAAATTTCACAAATAAAACGATTTAATGATAAATAATTATAGTCCCGAAAATGAAGCTAAAAAATTTCAAAACCTCGCAATTTTTGTGTCCTGCATTGATTTGTATAAAAATTTGGAATTAGGTGCTTCTTACCCTCTACTTTAAATACTATTTCATGGTGATGTGCGCTGTTTGTTTTTTAAGGGTGAAAACTACCCCCAGTTGTCAAACTTTATGAAATAACATTTTAAACCTTAAGATGGGTAAAATTTGGTTTGTAATTATTTAACTTTAGAATGCTGTTGCTTAAAATATGTACTAATTTAAATTCGCAACTTTTCGACCCTTACTGTAGCTTAATTAAAAAAAAAATATTTATCCCCAAAAAATTAATAGCTCGACAGATTTAATAATTAAAAATATTACTGCCTGAAATATTACCAATTTCATTCTTTTGCAAATTTTTAACCCTTAAAAATCACCCCTTACAACATTGCAATTCTTATAAACCAATATTATAGATATAAATAGGAAAATAAAGTAGAATTGCATACAAAAATTATACCGGTAAAAGTATAAAGTATACCGGTTTTATAGAATATTATGCTCAGAAGTGGACGAGTTGACTTCTTGGAAAAAAAAAGTTGATTGGTTTTTTAAACATAGCTCCTTTAGTTTTAATAATAGAAAGTTTGTTCAAAAATAATTTTGTAGGGTTTTTTTTAAGAGCTACAAGGCTATGTAAATTAAATCTTTTTTAATCCCTTAGTTTTAAAATGGGATGAGTTTAAAGGGTTAGAATAAGGTGGTGCTCGCTCGTAAATAGAGGCTTTAAACGGCCATATCTGGCCAAATATTTATTGTACAGAAAAATATATTAAATGAAAATAATTTGCTATCAAAAAGCTATAGTTCGGTACACTAGCATTTTTTCTTATCTATAGTATTGTTGGAGTTATTTTGAAGAAAATGGCTATTTTTACGAAATGGCGGAAAATCGTTTTTCACTTTAAGCTCCAATTTTTCTAAAATGAAGCATTTTAATTTGCTTAAACTTCTAGAATGTATTAAAAAAACATATATACTTCGTTTCACGAGGGCTTGTACTTTCGTCATCAATTGCTTTACCTTTTTTAACAAATTAAAAAGTCAAAAACAGACTGAAACAAATTAATGACGTCAAAAGGTTGGTCGTTTCTTAAAATCAAAATGGCTGCCGTTCAGCAGCTGATTTTTAAAGCTACAATAATAATATCCTAAAATATGGGTTATGAAATTATGTCATTTTTCAAACTTGTCAAAAAAAATTTTTTGGTCAAAAGTAACGTCAGATTTTATTTTCATTTTCGTATTTTTATTGTGTAAAATGCCTCGACGTATTCAGAAGGTGAACAAAATATGATTTTAAACCTTATTGACTATTTCACACAGGAGAGATACAGGGAATTAACCTGTTACCACTTACTTAAAATAACTGCAAATCGTTATATACGTGCTATATTTCAGGTATTTCTTTCTGGTTTCTATAAGGCTTAACACTGTTGGCTTTTAAAAATGAAATCTTTCTAAAAATGTTGTATTTTGATAATTACTTGTTCCATTATGCCGACTAAAACACCCATTTTCTAAAAAATTGAGGATTTCGATGGTCTTTCATCATGAGAAACAAAAAAAAATCAACAAAATTGAGACAAGAATAACGTTAAGTCTAGATATTTTTAGGCTGAGATAAAGCGAATCTTGAATGCGGCGATAACGCTGGTCCAATAGAATTTTTGATTTAAGCTTAGCTTTACCTTAAGAAAATTAAAAAAATTATTGGTGCAATCGGATCATGATGAATTAAAAATTTTATTAGAAAACAATTCTGAACGTGCTCTAAAGAACGTACTTGCATCAATATTGCCTAACTTTAATTAAAAATGTGAACAGCATTAAGTTTATATGAATTAGCTACGACAACCCTTTTTTCCAAGTCATGACGTCATTGATGACGTAAGTACAAACCCTCGTGAAACGTTCTATATGAAAAGAATCGCAGAAGGGTAAAATCCAATTTTAAGAGGAATTAGGGGGTTGTTTTAATGATCTTTTCGTAGAAAAAAGTAGGGACCGACTCAATTGTCATGCTAAACGGTCTTTTTTTGTTTTTAAAAGAAAGGTCTTAATATATACTTTAAAAAAGACCTTATATGTTTTCCTTGAAAAATGAAAACTTTTCCCGCTGTTTGACATTGAATCTTTCAAATTTAACATTTGACGAACAAAAGGTAACCATTAACAAGCCGTAGCTCTATCTGTATTGGTTCTAGAGAGGTTATAAAATAACTTTTTTTTCAGTTTTTTTTATAAGGTACAATTTTGCTATTTACAGTTTTTTTTGATAAAATGCATATTTTTAGAGTTATTCGTGAAAACCCCATTAAAAATGTCGATTTTTCATCGAAAAACTTTTGCTTTCAATCGCGAATAACTTGAAAAATATTAGTTTTACAAAAAAAATGTATAGAACATTTTTACTTAAAAGTACTTTCTTTTTCGATTTCTGCAGTTAGTATGTAATACAAAATTTTCACCCCCAAGATGGGGTGGTGACCACCCCCAGGATAAAAGTACACTTCGGCATGATATAAGCTTTGATCCTTGGGCTATTCCCTACCCTCTGTAAAAATTTCAGGTTAATCCATGCAGGACCCAAAATTCTAGCCAAAATGCCTCATCGCCTGTGCTAATAGTCAATTACGATTTGTCCCTCTTTATCCCACATTGTATTTAGTAGCACAAACGCTCTTTGTTTTTATATTATTGATCTTACCTCTTTTCTAATTTGTCGGTTTTAAAATAAGTATACGGGATCAGGTAAAGTTATAGATCCTAACCTTATTGTTTAAAAAGGAAACACTCTATCGGCCGAGTGACGATCGCGTTATTAAATTTAGAAATGGACTTAGCAATTGTTAAAAGTTAACAACGGTTTAAAATGTTTAACAAAATGTCAGATTTTGACAGGTTGCCTACTAAAATCATTGAATAACACTGACAATGACGTTTTGTTAAACATTCTAAACCGTTGTTAACTTTTAACAACTGCTAAGTCCATTGCTAAATTTAACAACGCGATCATCACTCGGCCGTAAATATTTTAATCTAAAAAGAATATATTTTAACACAAACATAGAAGAAAAAATATTTGGCATTACAAAGTAAATTAAAAAAACTACTGAATTTTTGAAACAGAATATAAGATTCAGATTAATAGATTTAGATGGATTTTTAAACTGCATAAATACTTTTAGTACAAATATGAAAGACTAAAAACATGGGGATAAAATACGGCGGCAGAAATTTTCTTTTGATATGATAAAAAGGGTTAACATGGACAGGGAATTTTTAAAAAATACTTGTTTCACTGATAAATTCAAATTTACGTTAAACCATAAATCCAATCATTAAAATCACCGATACTGGAGCAAAGAAAACCAACACCGATTTATCGAAACGAGGAACAATATCCACAGAAAGTAAACGTTTGGGGGTTTTGGGGATTTTCGGACAACGTATTATTTGACCATTTTTTCTTAATCGAAATTTGAATGCAAAATATAATTTGGAACTACTCGAAGAACAAATTTTACCTACTTTAAATGATGTCTCCATGGAAAATCAGGAAGTTTGGTACCAAATGGATGGCGGCCCGGCACATAATACCCTGGCTGTTCGGGAATATTTACACTATTCTTTAAATGGAAATGTTATTGGCCTACATCACACCATAAATTGGCCAGCCAGGTCTCCTGATATTTTGCGAAATGACTTCTTCCTCTAAGGCCATTTAAAAAGCAAGATATACAAAAATAAAAATTACACTAATCTAGACGAATTAAAAAATGCTTGTTCTGTAGATAAAATTTCAATGCACTATTTAATACAATACTATTATTTTCATAAATTTTAATATTAAGTTATTCATATCTGTACTTTTTATTTATGAAGGGTTTTCCAATAAGAACAATATGATTTTAAAATTGAGTAAAATAAAAATGATTTCAGATATAACCACACTTTTTATATTATCTTGAAGTACAACCGATAACATTTATGTTTTGAATATCACTTCGTTTGAATATCCACCTCGGCTTCGTGTACACGAGTGAATTTGACGAATCCAATTTTCAAAGACTTTGTGCAATAAATCGGGCGTAATTTCACGAATGCAGCGTTCAATGTTCAATCTCAAAGAATCAAGGGTTTGTGGCCTGTTTGCATAAACCTTAGGCTTTAAATAACCCCACAAAAAGTAATCTAAAGAAGTCAAATTACAGCTTCTTGGTGGTCAGGCAACAGTTTCATGAGCAGTGCGACATGTAGCACGTCTTGCTGAAACCACATATCTTCTAAATCAAGCGCATCCAAATTTGGCCATAAAAAATTCAACATCTATCGAGGCATCTCGTGAATCTATTGTGGAATGTTTTCACACCAGAAACGGCAATTTTGCATTTACGTACCCACAACCAAAAATGAGCTTCACCTGAAAAGATAATTTTTTCGGAAAATTGGATCCCGTTCAAGTCGTTCTAAACTCAAAGCAGCAAATTCGCGGCGCCGACGATGGTCCAGTAGCTTAATTCGGTCAAGACAATCTTATACGGGTGTAAATTTAAATCTTTTTGCAAAATTCGCCAAGTGGTTGTTTTTTTAAAGTCCTAACTGTTGAGCATGACGAGGAATTGATAAATTTGCATCTTCTGCAACACTATCTCTTACAGCAGCTACATTCTTAACAGTTCTGACATTTCGGCGCCTTACTGGAGTTTTTACATCGTAAAGAGTAAAATTTATTAACGAAGCGACGGATGGCAAGCACAGAAAGGCGGTTATTTAGACCAAAGTTTCCGCGAAGTTCGCGAAAAGTGTTCTCAAAAGTACGACGATTTTCGTAAAATTTTTGAACAATAACCAGACGTTCTTGAAGCGAGTATTTAGCCATAATAAATTGTTAGAGTGTACTTATCATAAAGGACAACTAATGATAGGTATAACTTTATTACCATGGTTACTACATCATTAAAAAATAATATTATTTTATTGGAAAACCCTTATAGAAAAAATAGCACTGTAATTTCTGTTTTCAGGAAAAACACGTTATTTTTTCCAATTTATTTCTATTACTGAAAACAGATTTTCCTTCCTGTCTACAAATATGAAAGTAATAGCGCTTATACGTGACATTTATATGTCGTTATACCGTTAGAGTAAGACGTTTGGGACCTTTTAATTGATGGTATTTCGAGATGTTGGTCGCATTTATTTTAAACTCCAAAAAAAAAGAATTGGGTAAAAAGTTTATTGGGGCTCTTTTTAAATTTGAATGTTCACGGCTACAAAATTCAATAAAAAGCATTTTTACTGCTAAAAAAAGAGTTTTTGTCTGATCTGTTTTGATGATACAAATATTTTATGGAATAATAAAAATACAAAGTATTGTATGATGTAGTTAAAAATGATATTTTAAAATCAAATTTTGGTTTAACTTAATTCTTTCCTTTTTAGTATAACTAAAACTAATATCTTAACATTTAAATCGGGTACTCAATAATATATGTTTTAATGATGAAATTATAAAATTATCTTCAGGTTCTAAATGTTTAGAAATTTATGTCGATGTTAATCTGAATTCAAACAACATAATAGAAAAATTATGTAGTAAACTTGCATCTAATTGTTATGAAAGTACTATCTCCTTAATTAAAAGATGTTTTTCATTTTAAAATCTATTTATTATGCTTTCATTAAATCGTTTATAAGATATGACATTTATTTTTAGAGAAATTATTTTCAGTATCTAATTTTTATCAGTAACTTCTAAATGTAGTTATTTATTTCAAATTTAATCATCAAAAAATGTTTCTATACTATCTTCTTAAAAAGCAAACAAAATGTTGAGCATTTATTGGAAGTACGAGAGTACGTCCAAAATAACCCATCAAAAATTACAAAACCGTTTCTTACCCAAGTAAGAATACCCTTTAAGTCTTGTCTTCATTTGCCAAACAAATATCTAATTTTCATATTGCAGCCTTTTACACTTAATAAGCTTGACATCGATGATCTGAATATTGCTCAGCACAAACTTACTCAATTACTCAACATTTCGACCAAGTAGACAGACCAAACAATTAAAAATATATATATATATATATATATATATATATATATATATATATATATATATATATATATATATATATATATATATATATATATATATATATATATATATATATATATATATATATATATATATATATAATATAAAATAATATATAAAATTTTCAGGGCTGCTTGGCTATCTGAGTAAATGACGATATTTTTTCCTTTCTCCCTTTTTTTTTTAATCCTCCGCTCAATGCACTATTGCTGCGATTTCCGCTTGGAAAATCGTGGCGTGCTGCCCGAGCTTAAGATTACCTTTTCTCTAGGCTTATCTCCATAGATGCCAGCCCCTACACCCTTTTTGGTCTTGGAGCCATCTGTATACCAGATATGATATTTGATTGGAGGGCCTCCCTTCCAGTCCTCCCTATTTTGATATGACAATACGAAAGTGTCTATTGAAGATGAAACGAGGGGTTATCCTGTCTGAGGGCATCTCAAACAATGAGCTGACCTCTTGGTCCTCCTCATTTCCCATCTGGAGTCCTTTGAGTCTATAGAGTACCGCCTTTACTTGCCCCTGTATGTAGATGTGGAGTGGCGGTGGGGTTTGCAGCACTTCTAGGGCTGCGGTTGGAGTTGTTCTCATAGGCCCGTGATGCATACCATGCTAGCCTTTTTCACACTTTGAATATATATATATATATATATATATATATATATATATATATATATATATATATATATATATATATATATATATATATATATAATATATATATATATATATATATATATATATATATATATATATTAAATATAAATATATATATATATATATATATATATATAATATAATATATATATATATATATATATATATATATATATATATATATATATATATATATATATATATATATATATATATACATATATAGAAGAGAAAGGTACTTTGACTAACTAGTTAAACAACAAATTTAATTTATTGGGGGGATTAGTCCGGGGAAGGCTTGTTAAATAAAAATGCTTTTGTGCTACTCCAAAAACTTTCGAAAAATTTTATTTTCTTCCTCAAGGTTTCAATAACGAAAATACAATTAGTGAAATTAGCTTGTTTAATTGAGATTTTTTTAAATTATCCCTTTAAAATTAAAAAAATATAATATTAGTAACAATCTACTTACTGCTACCTTATTTATGGAAAATGATTTCATTATGTAAAAACAGTTGGCATTCTTTGAAATATGTATTATTTTTTTACATGTTTTAAACTGAACTTAAAGAATTTTATTTTTTTAAAATTTTTTGGTTTGAAGGTAGTAACTTTATTTTTATGGCGTTAAAAAAAAAATTAAGGAAGTTGTGTTTTTTTTAATTAACTGTTGCTAAAGATTACAACATTTTAGTTTAAGTTAACATAGGGGGTTGTTAAACCACATCTGGTAGGTGATATTTAGAAAAGCTCAAAAGTAGTAAAGCTAAGTAGGATACAAAAATCACCAAAATGTCTTACATAAAAGAAAGAGGCAAAAAAAAAACAAAAAAAAAACCCATATATACCAAACATCCCTGCCTGCAGGTTTGCAAGTATTGAAGATAACTATCAATGTGATAATTATTTAAAATTTAAAAAAAAAAAGGGGAAAAAAATTCCTAATGTCAAAAATTATAAAATTATATTATTAAGGGTATTTTTTAAAAAATTTTTTTAAATTTTTTCGTACTTCCAATTCACACCATTGCCAGTGGACTGACCCGGGGAATTAACCTAGGCAACTATGGATACTTGCAGACGAAGCACACCTGTCACATGCGTCCGTTAGCCATATACCCAAGCTGAGATTAATGTGTATGGGGGGTTTTAAAAAAAAAATTAGATTTTTTTTTTTGGTTTTTGATTCCATGAAAGAGTATTAATAGTAAGTTTTAAAAAGAAGTTAAATTATTGTTATTTTGGCTGGTTTGAGTGTTTAAAGTTAAGATATTGGAATAAATTTCACTGAAATCATTAATTTTTTTTTTATTAATGATTTAGGAAAAAAAAATTCACCATTTTTAAAACAATCTCTTATTGTTAATTTCACCATCCCATATTTTTGTTTGGCTAAAATTAAAAAGGAGGCCTGATTCTTTTATGTTCTCTTCCACAAGTATTTTTGTTAAGTCTACAGTCACTTTTGTGTGATGTAATTCTATCTTTTTTAACCCTAGAGGTTTGTCCTATATATACAATATCACATTCAGAACAAGGAATACTATAAACAATAAGATGTCGCTGAAAAGAAAAAATGAATATATTTTTTAAAAATATGTTAAAAAAATAGTTAAAAAAATTTTTTTTTTAGGGGAAGGACTTATAAAACCCCCCGTATAAGGGACTGATATACGAATTACTTGGTAAAGTTTTTTTTATGTATCAGGACTCCCCCTTTAAAAAAAAGGCACGCATTTTCCAACATTTAACAATTCTGCCAATTAACCCCGCCGCCTTTTTTTAAAACAAAATACCGACATATTACATACCTTTTTAAATTGACCGGCGTCCAAAGTGAAAAAAAAGGAATGGTTTTCCATCCGGGGCCCTTCCCCACGTCCATTCGGTGCACGTAAGAAATGGCCGATGGTGGAAAATCGTAATTTATTACCAAGTTAATCCTTTGAAAACCCACCGCGGCCATCAGCTCAGCAGATCAATACCCAAATATGGCCCTCCCGGAAGCTTCGCACTGTGTTTCCTCTGAAATAAAAAAAAAATATTATATAGGTATAAATTTTTAAAAAAAGTATAATGGACAATTTTGTGACCAATGCCACTAAAACTGATTTTTTTTTTTGAGGATTTGTGATGAGTCCTAAAAATAAAGAAAATGTATTTATGTGTTGTAATTTTTATTAACCAGAGCTGGGGGGCAACGAATCCAGGATCGATTTCTTTTAAAGTATCTGAAGGCTGGAATCGATTACTTTTTAAAAAAAACATCCGTTATACAGACAGGGGCACCCCTACTAGGTAT
>JAHBCN010012252.1:0-27237 GCA_019359885.1 Listronotus oregonensis
TCTAAAAATAAGGAAACACAATTTTTAAAATAAACATCTTAAGGTAATTTAAGTTTAATTTTAAAAATAGTGATAAAATCGGTAATAAAGACATCTTAAGATACTGTATACTGATACTTAAAATATTTAATACAAACATTTAAAAATACTTTAAGCTCAAATTTAAATAATAATAATAACATCGGTCATATTATATAAACTTCTTAGGATACTTTAGGCTCACATTTAACTATTAATAATAACAACTGCAATATAAACATCTTAAGATAATTGGACCCCGTTATACACCACATGACTTACCGCCAAATCAATAGTTTAAAAAAAATTGGCTTTAACTTTCGGGCTTCTTAAAAATTTAATATTTAGTTATTTGATTTTTTTTTTCGTGTGTGGGTTTAGAATATTGAAACAAATTTTAACTTTAAAAAAACCATTACAGAATAACGCATTTTAATATTTTTAACGACGAAAAAGGCGCTTGGTCATTTATTGTTTTTCGCCGTTACCTGTATTTCCAGTTTTGCATTATTTGACTATGTGGGAAAATACTCGCGACTTGTCGTAAAAGTTGTTAATGGTGTGGCCGACATCCGAGAACTACATTTCCCACTTCGGAGTTGGTAGTTATTTAAATTTAAACGAAACTTTTATATTTAATGACAAAGGCACTCTAGAAGATGGGTTGGTCTTCTTTCTTGATGTTTTAGTATGCAAGGACTACTAGGTTATTAGATCTTACCAATTACGTCTACAACTATACTGTTTCTCGTCGTCTCTGTACTTGGGATTCTTCTGTTGTTCTTCGCTGCCACCTGGTACGTTTTCACTAGCGCACAAAGGTAACCCTCCTTTTTCTAATGTTGTTCCCCCAGAGCAATAAAGAAGACTTTCTCAAAACAATTAAATCTATTTAAAAAATATAAATAAAGCAACTAATTACAATGATAAACAAAAAAAAACAAATTAGAGCTAACAATGAGAACTAGATTTTAGTGTGAAATGAACTGCCGCGGTTTTATTTATTAAGTGTAAGTTAAAACCAATTTGGAAATGATAAGATCCCCTGGTAAATTTAGGAAATACAAGCTTTAAGAAAATAAAAATATTTAAAATCATTACTGCCGTTTATACTTAAAAAAACAAAAGAAGATAAACCCTTTCCCTTAAGAAGGATACCCTTAGTGAAATTCCCTTAAATATTAAATATATTTGTTTTTTAAAAGAATTTAATTTATAAGAAAAATGAACAGAGAACTCACGAGTAAAACACAACACGTTATAACGAGATTCAGACTATAATTAACTCAAATGATAATTTTTAAATTCCATGAAACCTATACGCCCTTCCTTGATAAACCCCCACTTGATTTCGCGTGGTCCCTGCTTTAGGCCCTTTTCTACCAATTAAACAGGAATATTAACCCTGTAATCCCGCCCTATTAGTGTGGTTCCTATTTTACGCCTTATTGCATACTTTGGCCTCTTAGAGCTAGAGGGCGCGAGTGGTTCTAAATCGGGGTTCATTTAGTTTTTAAATTTTAATTTACGGCTTTAATGTTCAAGTCTTTTACCTTTTATATAAAATACTTAATAATAATAATCTATTCTACTAATTCCTATACTAAGAAGGTCCGTCTATGATTAGAAAAAAAACCTATATGAAATTTATCGTAAATTTTGGATTTTTCTCTTTCTTGTCGTTTACATAGGAAAAAAAAAATCATAAGACGAAACTACTTTACAAATCAAATTAATACGCTACAAAAACAGAGTCTTCATATATATTCTTTTGTTTTTTATAATGGTAAAATCGGTTTAACAAAAAATAATGCGTCAGCAGAGTGGTCAACATCTGCGTGCATACCTTTCCCAAACTATAAACAACGTTGGGGGTGGTTCTGTGAATTTTTTTGTTTACCTAATTCCAAGATCAATAAATTAAGGTTTTGGGTTCTTAAAATATTTACAACTGATATGTTTATGAGATAAGTCCTGGGAACGTAACAAAATATTTTTCAGATTATTGTTTATCTTAGAAGCCCTTATCCCCCTATTAAATTATATATCCCACATGGTGTTAAAAGGTTTTTTTCTCTGTGTGTAACGAAATAGTCTTTTGAAAATACAGGGTGGTCAAGATATATTCCCTTACAACTATCAGCAAAATTCGGTGGTTGGTCATGGTTTGCTGAACTACCACATGGAAATTATTTGTACTTATTAATGTTACTTTGTTACTATGTCTTTTAAATTTTTGAAATTATGTCTAATTTGTATTTTAAAGGATTAACAAAAAAATCTTTATGTACAAAAGCAAGAAATTTATTTCAACCAAACTGACACAGCTTATTTAAATAAAACTTAGTACCAAACATTTTTTTAGTTTCCATGACTTCTTTATCCTCACAGTCAAAATCTAATTCGGCATTATATCCATCTACATCTTCCTCAATGTTCAGATCACCAATCAGATTTTTGTAGAACTTTTTGTCATCTTTGGGTATCGAGAAGAAACTTCAAGTCTTAAACCTTTTTTTCAGCGACTGGCCTATCATTTGGCCAAAGTGTTTCCAAAAAGTCACTTAATTTTTTCACTTCTAAAGGCCTGCCTCTTCTTTTTTCTAAATTGACTTCTTTTGCTTTGTCACCAAAATTATTTTTTACAAAAATACTTAAAGGTTTTTCTTTTAGTATTTAAATTTTTTTGAGCTTAAGACAATTTATTTTATTATCCCGATTATCTTTTTTTCCATTGACAATATTTTTTTTTCTAAACGAGGGGTATTAAAGAATTGCTCTTTTTACATTTTGTGCACAATCAGTGAATTTTTACGTCTCACTATCACATTAATGTAATCGTTTGGTGAGTAAATTTTTTTCTGTAGTTTTAGCGCACATTTAAAGTCTCCGAAATCTTTGTCATTAGGTAGGTAGCTATAACCAGATGTTAAAAACCTCATAGTGATGCTTGTTAAGGTAGAATAAGTATCCATTTCTGCTTTTAACATAAGAACTATCTTTATATTTCTATTTTATTCACCACAGCAATCAGACCAAAAAATCAAAGTTTTGCCAAAACTGATATCTGATTCGTTCATAATTCCTAAAAAACGAATCAACTTCTTGCGCCCCTTGACCTGTCCCACCTTCTAACGAAATATAACAATGCCTTTTATTTTTAGATGTGTGGATACCAAAAGTTTAAAGGTGTATGGAAGCCCAATACGTAGAACAAAATTTCCAGGCGTGCAGGGCAGGGGGGAATAGGGGATTGACCCTGCGGAGTTTGCGCAATAAATAGTAGGTTAGGGCCGGACTCCCATATTCTTTTTTACTATCTATAAAGTTGACATCATCAAATGTCAAATTCAAAAATTTACTGTTTTTTTTTGTTTTGCAAAAATTTTGGTTATTAAACGATACTACTATAGAATATTTAAAATTTTGTAATATTGGATTTTATATATCTTATAATGTGGAAAGAATATTCTATTTAAATGGTCGATATTTTTAGGAGTTTTGTATTTTTACCAAAAATCTTTGTAAATAAATAAAAACACGATTTTTTAAAATAAATTTTAAACATTGTATGATAGTTTAATGTACTTATAACCCATTTTGTAATAAAAGAAGGGCAAGGTATTGTAAATGAGTTTAATCTAATCCTAAGATTCTGGTTGTACATTAAAAAGTGCTAATTTTTATAACTGCTTTTTAGTCATATGGAAGGGTGTTATACTCACTCACTTTAAACCTACCTACCTAGGCATATACTTTTCACTAATAACAAACATTCATGAGACAGAATAAAGTGGTTAAAAATGTTTAGTAACCTTTGGTACCGGTGTCCATTGTAACAGTATCAGTTAAATATTATGTTTCTACAGTATGTCGAGCAAAAGTTGATAATGTAAGATTAAGAAACAAAAAATCTAATGTCTTTTAAACAAATACAGAAAAAGCAAAATGGAACTTTAACATAAAATTGTACTTTTTTCATTCAATTAGAGGGACCTGTATATTAAAATTTCTCTGGTCTGCCCAGTAATTAATAATTTTGATCCTTTAAAAAGAATGTACTAAATTATTAAATGAAATAAAAGTACATAAATGTAAACCTTATTTCATTTTAATAATCCACAGAAATACACAAACATTGTGGAAACATCTTAAAGATAGTTAAGATTGACTTATTTTCTTACTGCTATTTCGTATGAAATTTTCATTTTCATTAATAATAATTGATATATTATTTTTATCCGGTTACCTAAGTTACGTCTCATAAGAACACCTAATTTAAATATAAAAAACACCTAAAGTAAAAAATGCCGGGTATGTTATTCTTGGATTTGCAAGACAAAATCATACAACCTCTAGTCATTTTGTTACGATATTATAAGTAACAAACAATAAACACAAAATTATAGTCACAATTTAATAAACACTATAATAAGAAGGTTTTTTTCAATCCAAAAAACTTCTGCAAGCACAAACTAATATGGCGCAAAGGGACAAACCACAACAAAAATGACGAATGATGAGACGACGAGGTTGACGGTAAGCCGGATATAGTTTCTACGCGCCGCAGCCTATTTCACCAAAAACGGTGCTCCGACTCTCATAAAAGATAATGTGTTGCCTAACTACACACTGATTTATCAGTGGGTAAGTAGACAACACATTCAATTATTTCGTGAAATTTTGTTATTGTACAGAATCGGCGGAGTCAACTCTGACAGTTATTTTCATACTGGGCTGGACATTTTTTTTTTTTTGATCGAATGGGCCATAGCATTGGGCTTCCATACACCTTTGAAGTTCCTTGGTGGATACCCAGGTTGTATAGCCCCTTTTGTAAAAACATTTTTAATAGGGGTAGGGGTAAAGTTTTTACATCAAAGCACAACATTTAAATTTTAATCTTCCTGTGACCGTTTTTTTATCTTGATTCATCATGTTTCTTGCCTCATTGGCTAATTGTATATGCTGTTCTCTTTGCTTCATATACAAAGCTTGGTTTTGTTTGGTGCCACTTTTTTTTAAGATGCTTAATTTATCGCGTATCCTTCTTTAATGGTATTCTTCTCAAATTAAAATAAATGTAAAATATGTGCTTGTACTTTAAGAAAGATTCAGGAGATTTACCGATAAAAGCCCGCGAATTAAAATATTTGCATCAGTCAGCCAAGCGCCATAATAACTGGCGCTTGGTCAATTTATGTAAAATCAAACTAGACAAATTTTAAATTTTTCTGCTTGACCCACACTTAGTCGTGTAATGCAAAATTGTGTAAGTCATATACACTGATTGGCGTTTAGCTTTATTGGTTGATATACAAAAATGGTAGAGTTTTGTGCGTTCTTGATTTTTTTCCAGATAAATACAACCTTTAGCTACTAGATGGCACAAATATCTCAAAATACTCTATTATGTCGCTTGGTCAAGTGATGTATAACGAGATCCAATTTAAGCCTACTTTACAAAAATTGGACCTGGTCCCGGTGTATAGCAAATTGAGCCTGCCAGCCCTATTGACCCCTATGAACTGGCAGATCGCCGGAAAAAGTAAAGAGAAAAAAAACAACAAAATTTAGAACACTAATCTTCGTTTCGGTGGCAAGCCGGCCACCATTGTCAAGATAAAATTGTCAAAACGTCATAAATATTAAAAAAGCTTTCACAATTTTCTAAATTTTTAAAGCGAAATTTTTATAAAATTTAGTTTTAATTTCTATTTTGCTTTGTATTTAATTTCATCTTGACAACGTTGGTCGACTTGCCACGTGGATTAGCGTTTTAAATTTTTTGGGAGGGTTTTCTTTGTTCTGTGTCAGGCGATCTGCCAGTTTAAGGTCAATAAGGCGGGGCTCCGTTCTTACCACGGGAAGGAGCAAATGGTCCCATTTTCTGAAAATTTCAGGGTAAGTAATTCCAACAAAAAACCTCTAAGTTTTATTTTAACTTTAAAAGTAAACATGCATAAGAACACTTAATAAATAACAACCTAGGCAATACCATAAATACAAAGTTTTCCTGAAAAGGCAATAAAAGCATTTTAAGGTTATCTTCATTTTCTTTTTATCTTTGTACAGGGTGGGAAGTCTATAAGGGTCCAAAACATTTTTTCACTGCAAACTTTTGAAAAATAAAGATTGGCCAAAGTTTCTTGGATTTGTTAATACTTTTATTAATTTTACTTTCACATATACAAAGTGTTCATTGTGTTGGCCACCGGTGTTCACTTCCTTATTTTAAATAGGACACCCTATTTATTCTTATATATTTAGAAAGCACTTCCAAAGACAAGTTCAACGATATGTAACAGTATGGGTCTGTGTCACAACGTTTCGGATTTATTGAAGTTTTCCTTTAATTTCTTACCTATTTTTAAATTAATACAAACACGGTAAATATTTTTTTTTTAATTTGTTCACATAGAAGGAATTACAGAAGCTTATTTTATCTATATTAGCAGGCATTTTTTTTAAATTTTAAAAATGTTACAGAGTTGCCATATTTTGTCTATCGTAAAATTTCTTGAGTTTTTTAAATGAAACCCCCTGTGTATAATACCAAATTTATATAAAGAATTAAAAGACCTTTTTAACGATGTATAACAACACGGGTCGGCGAGTCAACGTTTCAACATGAATAATTGTCTTCAGGAAAAGATTTTTCCAAACATACTACACCTTGTATACTTTATCTATGAATTAATATGGGGGGTTTGGATAACTTTTAGAAAAATTAAGAATTTTACGATGGACCATGGCAAACTGATTTATTTTTAAAACTTAAAAAATTTGCCCGCAAACGTAGATAAAAATAAACTTTTGTAATTTTTACGTGAACAAATTTAAAAAAAGGAATATTTACCGTCTTTAATTAATTTAAAAATAGGTCAAAAATGAAAAAAAAATGTCAATATATCCGAAAAGTTCCACACGACCCATACTGTTTATATAGTTAAACTCGTCTTTGGATGCGCTTTCAAATGTATATGTAAAAGTGAAATTAATTAAAGCATAAATTAATCCAAGAAACTTTTGTCCGAACTTTTTTTCAAAGTCTAGTTCTAAGAAATGTATAAGACCCTAATAAAATGCCCCCTTACATGTACAGTCTTTTTTTAAGGTACTTAGTACTAAAGCTTAAGAAAAATTTTAAATTAAAAAGCGAACTAACAAAAATATTTAAAGATAGGTATTTAAAAAATAAAAAAATTTAACTTTTTGCTTTTTGACGATATTTCAAATTTGTTATTAAAATGAAAACAAAATTAATTTGACATAAAATTATATTTTATTAAAATGTATTATTTACCACCTTCTTTTGTACAGCTAACAGCACTAAGGAATAAAAAGCACCAAGTCACGAAAACAGTGGCGAAATAAACTTCTTGTGTCATTGATTTGATTTATCTTTTAACTTGGTCTATTAATTTAAAACTTTCGACCTTTGCAACCATCTGTTTTGTGGTTTTGCTTGGTGACTTTTGATTTTATTTCTTGATATATTGGTTCGGGGGAAAAAAAATTATTGTTTCTTTAATTTTCAAAAATAGGTCTACCTAAATTAGTTGGTGATATTTATTGTAATTATAGATTTTATTTAACTAATTTATAAAGTGAAAAATGGGTGCTAAAATAACCATATTTTTTATCTTAATAATATTTTCTTTAATATTGTTAGATGTATTTTTTTTATCATTCAAAGACCACTAACTTTTCAACTTTACACCATTTTACCTTGCATACTGAAACAGCCACAAGAAAGTATAATCAGATAGCAGAAAAGACGTCAAAGTTTTCCTTAAATACACAACTCTATATTATTTTTTATATTGATACAACCCTTAAGTACTGAAAGCCTAAATATTAACGTACCGTGGTTTTTAACGAAAGTAAGAAAAAGTTTAATGTCACAGGGCTTAAAGACGCAAAACTTGAGGTTTAAAGAAATAAAGACGTCTTTACGTCTTCAGGTAGCAGGTTCTAAATATTCTAGTAATAGAGAAGCGATCAAAGTAGGAATTTTGGGGCATTTTTAGGGGGACTTTAAATGGATGCATGAGATTGACATGTCGTGTTGCTAGATAATAAACCAAATAAGCTAGACTTTTATAGGAAATGCCATTAATACACACATAATAAAAGAGGGACAAATTGCTCCTAACTCGTCGATTGAAAAGTGAAGAAAGCTTTTTTTGCAAAAAAAAAGTTCATTAAGGGAAAAAACAGCTCTTTTTGGTATAAAATTAGGAATACCTAGTAATTTCTTTAATTCTAAAGTGTAAAAATCAGCACAAAATTCTAACTTAAAAGATTGCATCCCTATTAACAGCGTGTCGATTTTCTAAAGGTACTGTGATGGCCCACTAATGTCAGCGTCTTTTAATTGACTGTGTCTATCACCATTCGTTGGCCCGACATTAACGCTCAGTTAATGGTTCGACAGAAAAAAGACAATGATATGGATGACGTGATCGAAAAGTTTGTACCGTTTTTCGGCAGTTTTTGTGTTTTTTTGGTGTTTTGGCAAATGAAAAGTATATTATGGTGATATTTTATAGTTTTTAGAATCTTTGTTATTATTATATTTCGTATTATTATTGGCTATTATGTCAATTCTGACTTTTTTCCCTATTTTTGTAGTTAGACTATCTTATGACATTTTAAATTCATCTGCAAACCAAATTGTTTTAAGTGCCTCGTTTGTCTTGTTGTGCTTAAGGCAATATATTATAAGTTTTTATGTATTCATAATTTTTTTAATAAAAATCAAAATTTTTACATTTTTATTTCATTTGGTTTTCCAGTGGTGTTCCAACAGTGGCCCTAAATGAAACATCGGTAAATATTAGTTACTATATCAGTAACACCCCAATGGTTTTTCAACAGTGGGCCTCCATAAATATATCATAGGGCCAATATGTAGAAGTATTGGCAATCTGACTGATAAGTGTCGATGGGCCGGTATGCCAAACGCAATAAGGGCCGATGTTGGCACCAACATATATTGTGTCAATGGGCAGTTGAATAATTAAATGAAAAAGTATTTTGGGCCATTGATTTTCCATTATTTAATATTTAAAGGGATTATAATGCTTTTTTATTTATCACGTATAATTTGACTCGTTCTAAGCATTTTACTATTTATATAATACCGTTGACTATTATATCTTATCATATAAAAATAAAATTATAAATGCGTTCCAAATTGGTAAGGCAAGAATTAAGATCTTGGACAGAACCGAAATAAAAAACGTTTTGTTTTTTTAAACTATTTTTTGCTAATTTTTGTAAATGATATTATTTCCCTTTTTTGGGTGGTAAAAACCGTTCCCTTTTTATTTTTGTATTAAGGCAAGAAAAAAACAAAATTATATTTAAACATGAATGTGATAACTCTACATTACTTCTTAGAAAAATAATGCCACCTTTACACTAAGGGTATTAAAAAAAATAATTTTAACACCTGTTATTGGTTAAATAATTAAAGTTTTGATTGAAAATTTATAATAGTGTCAAAAACTTACGAGAAAAAACTTAAATTTACGCGAACTAACGAAAATTTTACGGAATTAACCGAGGTAACCATTGGTTTTAAATGTCATAATCGTTTAAACGTCAACCTCCAGAAAGTAAATATGTCGTCCTTAATACGTTGATATTAACCGTCTTCTTCCGATTTGTATATTTTAACTTTATATTTCTTTTTAACGTTCCAGCAACAGTAGCAACATTTTACGAAAAAAAGTTATTCTTTATAAAAAGTTTATTTATTAATTTTTTCAATCCTATACGAGGTAAGGCAAAAAATACGAATTTAAGTCGCATTTTTTTATAGCAGTAGTGGCGTAAAGTACCTTTATATGTAACAATATCAAAAATTGTTATTATAAAAAGTTGTTCGAAATTAAAAATCCCGTTTAAATATGCAGTTGCATTAATTTATTATATATTTTTTTTATTTCTTAAAACATCTCTACTTGAACAACGAAAATTTAACTGAATTTATTGTACATGTAATCTAGGATGCTACGACAAGAAATGTCAACGAGTAATTTTTGTACATATATTCTAGGATGCTTTGACAAAAAATACTTGACAGTGGAATTCAAAACATCAGTTGTATTTAGCAAAATTTGGTAGAAATTCAGTAGAAATACCAGCAAAATTTGTAAAAAATACATTTTTTAATTAGAAGGATGTAATTGCATATTTAAACATAGTTTTTAATTCCAAACAACTTTTCATTATAACAATTTTCGATATTTTAAAATATTTTTTCAATTTGAAACAGATATCGATTATCATTAAAAAAAAAAACATCCAATTCTGTCAACCAACAACCATCAAGTAGAAAGCAGCTCTCCAGGACGATAAGAACTAAAATATTTTGGTGATCTCTTTGACTTAAACCATATGATTAATAACGTAATATCCAAAATCAACTAACCCACTTAAACGCAGTGGTTAAAATCGATTTCGTTTGGTCACAATTGGTTTAACGCGTAAATTCGATTCTAGTTTTTAATCAGTTGCCCAAAATGTTCTTTAATAAAACAACCACAGAAAAATTATAGTCATTTATACTGTTTTTTTAAGTTCCACAGTTTTGTATTGCAATAACAAAGTTTTTATTTTTGAAGATTTAATTTATAAACAGTGTATAGTCTGTCTCAAAGTATATCGTTATGGCTTTTGACGGACCATACCCCAATAAACCTTTAACGATTTTATTACCTATTGTTATTGGGTAAATCCATTTGTTCTTAAGGGCAGGGGTGAGCCAGGTATTTCTTGAGTATTAACCATTAGGCATATAAATATTTTGGCTAATATTTTAGTGGCAGTGTTGAATAACCGTTTTTACTGTGCGTTTCGAAAAAATGTTTTACGAGAATATAACTATGTCGCGTCGAAATCATTTGTGATTAGATGCAAAACAGGTTGTGAAAAATGTGTATGAAACTTTAATCAGTAGAGAACTAATTAAACAAGAAGCTTTAAAAGAAACCTGTCTACTTACAAAAACTCTAATATCATCGATAAGGGATATTATTATTAGTAAAGAATTGAACAAAAGAAAAAAACGTGGTGATTTTCAATCTCACCGTATAGACAATAGTGATCAGGACCTAATAACAAGGAAAATATATTGTCTTTATGAAAGCGGAGTTATTCCTACCTTGGATAAATTGAAAAAGAAGCTAGACGAAGACGAAACCAATATAAATATTAGCCTTTTTACTCTCCATAGAGTTGTTTGTAAAATGGGATTTAAATACCGCAAAATAGACAAAAGACAAGTAGTAATGGAATGGCACAGATTACGCACTTGGAGATTTAATTACCGTCAAGAAGTTAAAAGATATAGGTTAAAAAACAGATCCATAATTTACCTTGATGAAACATGGTTCGATACACACGACACAGTATCCAAAGGATGGGTTGATTCCAGTCAAAACTGTCAGACGAAAGCACCTTTAAAGAAAGGAAAACGCATTACCATAATACACGCTGGTTCAGAAGATGCATCTTTTGGAAGTCCTAAATTCATATGCAATTAAAAAACAATATGTATGTGATAATTTGGCTGAACAGGCTGGGCATACTGTCTTACGGCTTCCTTCCTATCACTGTATTTTTAACCCCAGAGAGCATTTGTGAAACCAAGTAAAATCAAAGATCAGAGCAGAAAATGTTACACCTACTTTAAGTCCCAGTGTTATAAATTTGATAAAAAATGTAATTACTAACATATCAGTTGAGAGCTGGAAAAATTCACTACAGCACATTATAAAAATTGAGGACTCTTACACTTCTATCCAAAACAACATAAATCCTATTGTAATTAATCTCAATGATGACTCTGATAGTGAAACAGAATTAGATTTGGATATTTTGATTAAAAATGTAATTATGTATAGATAATGCAGTTATAAATTTATTAAAACTTTGCATATATTTAATTTCTTAATGTAATTTTAAGATTACTTACCTAAATAAACAATAAATTATAAATCTTTATATTATTAAAGTCCGTCCCTGCTGTCGGCAGGTATAATCCATAAATGAAGGCAAGAGCTAACACGGTATACTTTGAGACAGACTATAAATATACAAATTTGTTGTACCTTGATTTATAATTTGTAGCCCAGTTTTGGTTAGTTTACAAAATATGAGAAGTTTTATTTAAAAATCTAGTTTATGTTTTTGTGATGAAAATCATGTGTAAACTGCGATCTTTATTATAAAACCTATTAACCACATTAACATATTTCAATATTATTATTTGTTGTATTAACTACTTACACGTACTTCTTTATCTCGTTTATCTACAATATCAATAATGAAATTCAGAACTACCTGTTTCAGTACCTCCAGATATCTTGGATTATCCTACCAGCGCAGACATGGTTGTGGATGAAAACTCTGATGTTACCCTTAAGTGTGCTACGACAGGTTCTCCAGAACCAGTAGTAACATGGAAGCGGGAGGATGGGCAACTAATTAAAATTTCGAATGGAACTGAAGGTATAAAATTTTTATATACTAAAGTAGGATCGTCATTTACCAACGAGAAAATAAAACAATATGTACCACAACATGTAATATAAATTTTAAATCAGTTGAAGAGTTAGCGGGAAAAAGGATGAAACTCCATTCTTGGGCCAAAATATGTTAATCAATAGAATATGTAGGATTTGGTAAGCCGGTTGCATAGGTATTCTTTACACCAAAGAATCTCCTAAAGAAATATATTTATGTCCTGACGTAAAATCGCTGAGCGAGCGTTAGTGGGATTAATGTTAATGTTTCAGTTTTACCTCTGATGGTCTACAAATCCTGGCGACGCCTGGCGGCTTATTGATTTCCGTAAAACTGTTTATTATTTTTAGTTTTAGTAAATTTTTACCGGGGCAGTGATTTATTTCCTAGATAAATAAATGTTGATGTAATTTTGGAAAAATGTCCGACCCGGGTAGCAAAAAAGCAGTTAAAAAAAAGCAGCCAAAGAAAGCAAAAAGCAGTCATTGAAAAAGAATAAAAAAAACATAAATTAGGTAATATATAAAACTTATTTAATAAAATTTACTTTACAAACTATTAATTTTTTTTTATTATACGTGTTGTGTTTGAGGAAACCCCTTTAACCAGTCGAACTATAGACCTTTATCGTTTTTTCTTCATAAAAAGAAACACAACTCTGTTTCTTTTTTTAAATTTAAAACAAAAACAACTTTCTTTGCTACCACTCTGAAAATATATAAATTAATTAATTCGTCCTTATTCCACTGTATACGGTTGAAATAAAAATACCGTTTATCTTAAATTACATACTCGTCTTTTACGACATTCATCCTTTTTCCCACCAACTCTTCAGTTGTTATGGTTATTTAAGCTGTCCAGAGAACACCTGTACAAAATCGTGTAAGGCAGGCGAAACGCGTCTATGGAGTGAGTGTCATAGTGAACAGCAATGAGAACAGGTTATCTATTTTAACTGTCTTAAAACTGAGTTACGTTTTTCGGACATACCGAGACAGTAGGGAATTAATTCCAGTTCTTAAACAACATATTTACACACTCCGCTAAAACCCGGTGTCGACTCTGCTGAATGCGATTTCAGTACGGCATCGAAAGTAGGATATTTATATCTTACCACAAGGCAATGATATTTGTCCAATAAGTAGATGCTTGGTCTCTCTGTAGTTCACTAAACACTCGTTACAGCCCTACTGACGAGTCCTGTAAGGCAGGCGAAACGCGTCTAGGGAGAGAGTGTCATAGTGAACAGCAAAGAGAACAGGTTATCTATTTTAATTGTCCTAACACGGAGTTACGTTTTTCGTACATACCGAGACAGTAGGGAATTTTTTCCAGTTTTTAAACAACATAATTACCCACTCCGGTAAATCCCGGTGTCGACTCTGCTGAATGCGATTTCAAATTTAATTAAATTTAAATCACATTGTGTGTGTCACTAATCTTAGTTGGCGCTTTCAAACTATTACGTCATATGAAATCAAGTTTGATCGTCGTCAAAGTTAGACACTTGTCAATCTGTTATTAGAAAAATCACAATACACATAAACAATATAATCGTATTCGTTGTTAGTGAACTTCATTTTTTTGTGATTTTTCCAATAACAGATTGACAAGTGTATAACTTTTGACAAGGGTCTAACTTTATTTTATATGACGTAATAGTTTGAAAGCGTCAACTAAGATTAGAGACACCCACAATGTGATTTTTTTTTGGCTAAACTTTATAGTGAAATATCTTGGAAACGAATTAAAATTTGCAAAAAAAGTATTCTTGATTTTCGATTCAGAATTAAAAATAAATGTTTTTTTTTCAAATAAAAAATATTTTTGAATTCACCGTTTAATCTGATACATAAGAGCACTCTTATATTGTTTTCCTGCGATGCACCGTTTTTGAGAAAAAAAATAAAAACTTGCACATTAATACGAAAAAATAAATATAATTATTAAGAGTTGACATGTGCATGTAATGAACAACTTACACTTACAACATACAACATTAACAAAACATTACAACTAAAATTGAGTGATTATTACAAAAATTGTTGGAAATGGCTCCTTTCACTTAATATGCATGCTTCCGCTCTCCTTCTCATGGAATCGCGTACAACTAGATTCATTGCAAAATGAATTTAAAAATATTTTTTATTTGGAAAAAAAGCATTGGCGTACCATTTTTTTCTTCAAAAATATCGAAGTCAGTGCCCGTACGCACGCCACTGTTAAAGCTGAAAATTGTTTTTGTATTGAAAAATATGCCTTTTTATCAACTGTAGCTACGTGTTAAATATCAGTGAGATATTTAAGGGGTTTCAAAAATATTAATTAGATTCCATTTTTTTTCTAAAAGTTTAACACCCCGTATTTTCGTAACGGAATATTTCTGGACCGTAGTTAATAAGGCATACTATTATTTATTTTTCATGTAGATTCACAGCCTTAAATATTTGCATATCATCAAATATAAAAATGTATATATATATATAATAATTTATATATATATATATATATATATATATATATATATATATATATATATATATATATATATATATATATATATATATATATATATATATATATATATATATATATATCTATATATACATAATATATAGAATAAGTTTTTTTTCAACATTCATATTTAAGTTTTTTACATTTTTTGTCTTTCATTATAATATATAAATTAATTCAAAAGATGCTGCTTGTAACAACTATCCTAAAAAATAATTATTAAAATTGTTACATATTTACATATAAGTTAATTTTATTGGTTGCAGAGCCCAAAATGTAACATTACGAACAATTATTTTTAATAAAATCAAATTCTAATGAAACATACTCCATAGCGTGGTAAAAAACTGTTTAATTAATTAGTACTCCATAATTTTAATTATTAAAATATGTTTTTGTATTTATAGTTTAACACCCCGTATTTTCGTAACGGAATATTTCTGGACCGTAGTTAATAAGGCCTACTATTATTATTTTCATGTAGATTCACAGCCTTAAATATTTGCATATCATGCAAATATATAGATATATATATATATATATATATATATATATATATATATATATATATATATATATATATATATATATATATATATATATATATATATATATATATATATATATTCTATATATACACACATATATAGAATAAGTTTTTTTTCAACATTCATATTTAAGTTTTACATTTTTTGTCTTTCATTATAATGTATAAATTAATTCAAAAGATGCTGCTTGTAACAACTATCCTAAAAAATAATTATTAAAATTGTTACATATTTACATATAAGTTAATTTTATTGGTTGCAGAGCCCAAAATGTAACATTACGAACAGTTATTTTTTTAACAAAATCAAATTCTAATGAAACATATTCCATAGCGTTGTAAAAAACTGTTTAATTAATTAGTACTCCATAATTTTAATTATTAAAATATGTTTTTGTATTTATAGTAGCCAATATAACTGGAGAAACACTAAATCTAACTAGAGTAAAAAGGGAACACATGGGAACATACCTTTGTATAGCTTCAAATGGGGTACCACCATCTGTTAGCAAAAGAATTGCTCTACTGATTCAATGTAAGTATATGATGTTAGGATATTAAATTAAAACCAAAAATCGACTTGCCTCATTATAAATATTAAAAATTAAGGTTGTTAACTAAATTTATATAATCAAGAAACAAGGGTTTGAATTACTGTCCTAATTCTAACTTACACACTGATACGATATGGTATACATAGGCATCCTAAAAGTCTAAAACACAATTTTAAATATTTAAAAATAGTTTTAATAATTTATTTTTATTTAAGCAAGTAACAAAGTAATTTTAATAAATAAATAAATTCACCTTTATTACATCACAAATTAAAAAACCAAAATGGGATATACAGTATTTAAGTTAACTGTATATTTGTCAAATAATAATAAATTAGTTGTTCCTAAAAGTATAGATTATATATATATAAATAATATAATATATATATATATATTATAATATATATATATAATATTTTATATAAATATTATATATATATATATATATATATATATATATATATATGTATATATATATTTATATACAGGGTGGGCATATAAGCGAGGTAAGCGGAAGTATCTCAGGACCTGTACATCTGACAACAATGGAATTTTTTTTATTATTATAAAAGTGGCCATAAGAAAATTCTGGAAATTATTTTCAAGTTTCGTATTTCACCGCTAGAGGGCGTAACTAAAAATTAAATAAGAAAAACGTATTTTTTTCCGAAAACTCATATATTAGCCTATATTTTTGATAATACTGTTAGAAAGCCTAGAAAATTCTCTATTATTTTGGATTAAGGTTCATTGGTGTACGACCGATAGTAGGGGTGGGGGAAGCTCTTGAAAGTGTAATCATTAAAATCGGTGTAAATTTTAAACCACTTTTTCGATTTCAGCAAATTAAAATTTGTTTGCAAGATAAATAAGGCTGTTTTAAATATCCGTTCTTCTTATCGCTCTACAGTTCCCAAAAAAAGAGCTAGATGGCGCAATTCGTAATAATTCCAGTTTTTTTCATTTTACAAATTTAAAACGAACGGTATATTTTTGACATAATATTTAAAAAGTAGATAAAATTTGCAAAAATATTGTGAAAACCCGACGATGATATATTTGCCCGTTTTAAACGTATAGCAAATTAAAGTTTTTTTTTACGCGCAGAGTCAAAACTTATGTACGGCCATCTAGCGTTTGGCCCTAGAATGTCTAATTAACATTATTATAGTGGATTTCTCAAGCTGTTAATAAGATAGATCATGTTGTCATAATTAATAAATTAATACTTAAACTAATAGATCAAATCATCAAAGGATTATTATGTGATTTTCTTAGGATAATTATTTATTAACGAATTTCTCTTTATATTTAAATGATGGTCCTGAAAAGGACCGATTTTAAACACAAACATATTAGGTTCCTAATGCCTCGATAGATGTTTAAACTGCTTTCATCACATTCCAAACAAGCTTCAAATCTTCTTTGGGTGGATAAAACTGCTGTTTCGATTTCAGCAGCTGATAATTGATTAATGGCTTTACGGATTGTGTTTTCCATATCATGTCTAGTTGTGGGTAGAGTTTGGTACACAATATCTTTTAAACCACACCATAAGTAAAAGTTAAGGCATGTTAAATCGGGTGTCCTGGCCGGCCAAGGAAATAGACTTCCCCTTCCGATCCAGCGCCCTTGAAAATAATTTTATTAATATGATCCCGCACGAAACGGAAAAAATGTGCTGGACACCCGACCAATTGGAAATACATGGTCCGTCTCACTTCCAATGTCAAATCTTCCATTAAAATGGGCAAAGCATTTATTAAAAAATCCAAAAAAATATTACCGTTTAATGTGCCATAAAAAAAAGGACCAATAATTTTCGTTCCGATAATGCCACACCACACGTTTACACTCCAGCGGCCTTGGTGCTGGACTTCTCGCATCCAGTGGGGATTTTCAGCCGACCAATAATGCATATTATGCCTGTTAACTCTACCATGGCTACTAAAAGTAGCTTCATCGGTTCACAGAATCTGTGAAAAAAAAATGCCTGTTTTCGCGAATCATTGCTAGCATCCATTGACAAAAATCAATTCTGCACTCAAAATCATGTTCGTTATATGGTAAGGCTGTAGCCTTAAAATTAAAAGAAATGCCTATTATATTCAAGGAGTAAATTATATTAAAAATGTGTATTAAAAAGGTGCGCTAATGCAATTACTTACTTGTGGTCTTTTAGTATATTTGGACAAATTGACAAGAATTAAAAGCATCTAATAAATACTTGACATTCAAAAAAATATTATTTGAAAATTTCTTTTGTTTTTGCCGCCTACTATACATCAAATAGACATTCTAGGGCCGAACGCTAGATGGGGGTACATAAGTTTTGACTCTGCGCGTAAAAAAAAAACTTTAATTCGCTATAAGTTTCAAACGAGCAAAGATATCATCGTCGGGTTTTCACAATATTTTTGCAAATTTTATCTACTTTTTAAATATTATGTCAAAAATATACCGTTCGTTTTAAATTTTTGCAGTAAAATGAAAAAAAGTGGAAGTATTACGAATTGCGCCATCTAGCTCTTTTATTGGAAACTGTAGAGCGATAAGGAGAACGGATATTTAAAACAGCCTTATTTATCTTGCAAACAAATTTTAATTTGCTGAAATCGAATAAGTGGTTTATAATTTACACCGATTTTAATGATTACACTTTCAAGAGCTTCCCCCACCCCTACTATCGGTCGTACGCCAATGAGCCTTAATACAAAACAATAGAGAATTTTCTAGGCAGTATTATCAAAAATATAGACTAATATATGGATTTTGGAAAAAAATACGTTTTCCTTATTTAATTTTTAGTTACGCCCTCTAGCGGTGAAATACGGAACTTGAAAATAATTTCCAAAATTTTCTCATGGCCACTTTTATAATAATAAAAAAAATTCCATTGTTGTCAGATGTACAGGTCCTGAGATACAGCCGCTTACCTCGCATATATGCCCACCCTGTATATATAAGAGTTTTAAAAAATTAGTTATAGAGACTTCAGGGCACAATGGTAATTATTTTACTTTTAGTTAAATCAAAACTAGTCTTTAGAGCCAAGACTATTGAGTTTAAGCTATGGTGTTGTTGCTTATCTAGATAGATAATTTTTAATTCAAATTTTTGTGCCTTCATTTCAATTAAATGGATTACCTTAAGAATAAAGCATTAATTTTTGGTTTTTTCGTCACCATAAATATTTTTGTTATAAAGCTAAATATTCTAATTATTTATAATTTAATTTTAATATTATTTTGTAAGAGTATTTATTTTTAGTCCACTAACGGCCGAGTGATGATCGCGTTGTTAAATTTAGCAATGGACTTAGCAGTTTAGAATGTTTAACAAAACGTCATTGTCAGTGTTATTCAATGATTTTAGTAGGCAACCTGTCAAAATCTGACATTTTGTTAAACATTCTAAACCGTTGTTAACTTGCAAATTGTTAAAAGTTAACAACGGTTTAAATGTTTAACAAAATTCAATATTAACGGTTGCCTCCAAATCATTGAATAAAATGACTGACGTTTTGTTAAACTTTAAATGCTAATCCAAAATTAAAACCTCTCCCCGGGGAAAAAAATAATCAAATTCGTAGCCCGGTTTTTAAACACTGTTTGGACTTTTATTTACATTTGTAGTTGACCGTTTAAAGTTTTATTTTAAAGTGCCCCAACTAGACAATATGCCCTGTTGAAGACTTAGTCATATTCGTTAGCTTACATGTGGCAAGGTTTTTCTTTTTTATACCATTTAAAATGTTATTTGGGGCAAAAAAAATCCAAAAAAAAGGGGAAAAAAACGGGGGGGAAATTTTTGGGGGCGGGGCCCCAAAGAAAATCTTGGTTCCAAAAAGTTTAATGCCTTAAAAAACAGCGGCCAAGTTCTGCAGAACAAGAGTCTTTATCTTGTCGGCATTACTTTCAAGAATAACTCAACTGCCAAACACATTACACCCATAGCCTAGCAGCTTAAAAAGCTTGGATTCCTCTTCCGAGCCAGAAAATATTTAACTTATCAATCTGTACACTTTGTATGTATCCCAAATCAGACCCTCTTTGAATTTGTTCTCTTTAATGGCTCCCTCAACACTTGCATTCTGGATTCCATTCGAAAAGAGCCGTTCGTTTATTAATGATCCAACACCCAGAAAGGCTTCCTCTTCTTGCCCACCGTCGAGCTGTAGGAGATCTGTGTTTCTATAGGTATTTTCACGGCTTGGTTGGCAAGTATAATTCCTTCTCTGGCACTCCCAACAGAGCCCGTAATGCAACTTTTATGCATCCTTTTACAGTTCAGTTAGAGGCCCCGCTTCCCCATTCTTTGTTCCTTCATCCCTAGAGGTCAAGACTATGGAACCTGCTGCCCGCAGATGTTTTTCCTTCTCCTCCCAATCTCCAAATATTTAAGTCCCTGTGAACAAACTCCCTCCTACACTTAAGACACCACGGTACGTTGTTCTTAGGCATCAGTCTTCGTGAACTGTTCCAAGATAAAAAAAAATATATTATTAAAATTTCCAAATATCTCGAAATCTACTTTTTTGGTAAACTTTTTTGTGAAAAATAAAATTTTCTATGGAAACGATATATCTTCTTAAATTAAAAGACCCTTTTGCTGCAAATTAAATAAAAAAAAAACAAACAAACAAATAAATTAAAACATAGCTTTTTTTAATAATCCACCAGTTTTCTTTAAGACAGGATAAATATAAATAAGTTAAGAATAATTCTTTAAAATGAGGGTAGCTAAAAGTATTTTTATTAAATTTCGACCAATACATATTTTTTAATTTTACAACCTTTTCTCAATTTTTGTATTTTCTTTTATATAATATAAATTAATTTTTACAAACCAAAAAAATATTTTATAACGTATTTTATAATAAAATATTTTTAACCCTTAACTGTGACCAACGTCTCACAGACTCCGCATGATGGTTTACGTGTCGGAATTCCCCACCATAAATTGTAGCCCGGCGCCGTTCCGTGTCCTTCATACCCTTCAGTGTTCTTACAGATGCCTTAGAGAGAGATACGTCCTTCATCATTTTTCAGTTAATATCTGGAGTCTAGTAAGCAAGGTCATATTAGTGTAATTAAAATATGGCTGGTTGCCGCCCGACTGTAAGTGCGTTAGACGATGATTTTGAGGAAGTTTGCACAAAATGGATAATGAGGCGCAGTGATAAAGTGATGATGAAGTGGAAGAAAAAACTTATAGACAGTGATCATTTAACGGACAGTGAACAAGAAATTAGTGAAAATGGTAGAACATGACTCGGAAACGACATCTAGCAAAACCAGGAAGGGACGTCGATTTCGGTTATTATTATGGAAAAATAGATTTAAGTGGGTAAAAAGGCCAACCAGAAACGTCCGTACGCCTAGTCATAATATAATTGTACTTCCATCATTGCATTCACATGTAGAAAAGTCAGAGAGTCCTGTTTATTTTTCAATAAAATGTTTTCGCCAGATATGTATAGTCTTGTTGTCAAGAGAACTAAGAAAAACTCCCTTTCGGCCAAAATATAAAAAATATAATAAGGAAAAATCCGAGTTACGATACCGATGAAATAGAATTCAGAGCTTTTTTGGGGCTGCTTCTCTATACTCCCTATTCAGTAAATCATGAGGATGTACGATCTTTTTGCTACGAACGGAGAGGGAAGACCCTATTTCGAGCGTTAGTCAAACGTTTCCTAGTCTAATGGCTGCTCTAAGATTTGACGATGCCTCGGACCAAGAACAAGGGCAAAGGATAATTCTGCTGCTATCCAAGAATTTTTGATATATTTGTCCCAATTCAAAAAACACCAAAAGTTGGAGCCAATGTGTGCGTAGACGAGATCTTTAGGCTTTAGGAAAATGTCGTTTAAAATGTACATCCGAACAAACCCTTAAATATGGGATAAAATCTTTGCTGACTGATGCACGAACTGGGTATTTACACAACGCCTACAATTTATGCTGGAAAAGTTGGATGGTTGCACACCGAAGAAAGAAAATGTTTACCCTCAAGCAGTAATTAGACTAGTCAAACATATTTACAATACTAATAGAAATGTGACTGCCGACAATTGGTTTAGTTCAATTGAGTTAACGCATCATTTACAAAAAAATAAACACCATTCGGCACAGGTAGAAAAAAAAAAAGAAATCCCATCACGTTTTTCCCAACGCAATCTTGAAGGTGATACTTTTATGGTTTACAAAAAACATAACACTTTTATCCCTACAACTAAGAAAAACAAAGCTGTAATAATAATTTCCTCTATGCATCACTCCATAGAAGTCGACAGAATAATGGATTACCAGAAATAAATTATTTTTATAATTTGACCAAAGGGGGTGTAGATGCGATGGATGAAAAGTGTGTAAAATATTCTGTAGCCGCAGAACAAGAAGATAGCTATGGCTATTTTTTATAGAATAGTAGACATATGTGGCATTAATTCCTATATTATGTTTAATTCTATACCGACAAATAATTGGACTAGATTCAAGTTTATAGAAACCTGCAGATGAACTAGTTTCCGCACATTTACATAGAAGGTTTGAAATGCCAACCATACAGGCAACTGAAACAACTGATTGGAAGTATTCTTGATGTTCCGGAAAATAAGGCCCATGATGAAGAAGAAAGCTTGGAACAAGAAAATATTGCCACATCTGCCCATCCAAATTAAGAAGAAAGACTGCATATTTATGCACCAAGTGCCAAAAACCCGTTTGCTTGCAGTGTTCTCGAAAATTTGTAAAATTGTACCAGGGCGGAGCAAGACTAATTTTTGTAGTCTATGTTTCTGATTTGCAGGTTTTTGTAGAATTTATAATTTGCGTTTTTCAATTTTTTTATATAAAATATCTTTATTATTATCGATATATTATGTTAATTTGCATTTGTTTGAATTTTTTTTTTTAAATATGCCTTATTTTATTTTGTATAACAAAGAAATTTATTAAGCTTTAATATTTTTATTTTAACACTTGGAATTTGATTGTTTTTTTTCAATAAATTTAAAAATACAATGACAATGTTGTTTATTAATTAAAAAATGTTTTTACAAAATATTTTTTAATAGCTTTAAAAAAACGCTTTTTTTAGGTAGGAATCTGTCAGACTCATGGTCACCATTTATGTAATTAAAAATAGGGTCACCACTTAAGGGTTAAGTACAGCAATGAAAAAATGTAAAAATAAATCCACCTAAATGAGGTTTGTAGTTTACAAAAAATGTCTTGATGTCTATTCCTACTGGCTAGCCAGATAGCTAGTAAATGTTCAAAAGGCTGTCGAGCAAATTAAGGTTGCAGGAAATTTGGCATCAAAGGCTACATTTTTATGTGGAGAGTGCGTAAAAGAAAATTTTGAAAATGCAAGAGATCTTGAAATATCTAAGGAGGACATAAAAGAAAATATAGGCCCTGAGTTAGACATTGCTCTCGATTGGTTTTAAAGTATTATTGATAAACTCTTATAACCTTTTTTATTAAACATTGTACTTTAATAATATATAACAACAATGATTATTTACGACAAAAACGTACGTTTAAAAAAATAAAAATATTTTGAAATTAAAAAAAAATTAAAAAAATGATAAAAAGTTGTAAAATTAAAAAAAAAACATATATCTGATAAATTTTAATGAAAAAACTTTTATCCAAGCCTATTTTATAGATATTAACGTTAACTTTCTTTCTTCATACTCGTGCCTCATAAAACAGGTATGGACAAAAATCGGAAAAAAGAGAAACATGCAATTTTGTAATTTTTAATTTTTTTCTTGCAAAATGCTCTTGTAAAAAGATTTTTTTTCACCGATCTACACTATAAACATACTGGGCGATGTAAACAGATCTTTTGGAAAAGTGACTTAGTATTACATTAATACAAACATGAATAATAATGAATGCATAATATCTTACAGTAAAAATACAGATTACGAGTTTTAAGGTAACCCTTAATAATTATAAAACAAAAATAAACACACAACAAACTTCAAACAGTAACAAGTTAGATACTGTTTGTAGAGGGACATATTTTTATTAGTAACTCATAACAACAATGATGTATTAATTAATATTATTCATTTAAATTAAACTAAGGCCATTGTTTAGCCTTATTAAAAACTTAATACAAAAATATTTTTAAAAGTAAACTATACTATTTATAAGAAACAGAAATGAAAAGATCATACTAGTCAAGAACTTGTGGCTCTTCAACTGCTCTATTTGTAGCGTCAAAAACAGTTTTAAGTAAAACAGTTGTTGGATATTTAACAACCTGTTGATACCCAGCATATCCCAGGTACCATATTACACTGGCAACATGGGCACATACGCCAAGCATTCTGGCACCCATTTTGCATGTGCAATAGGTACCCGAAACAGGATCACCATTTTCTTGGAATGGAGAAAGCAAATATGAAATGAAAATATTATGCTTAATAGCTTGCGTAAACCTTGAAAATATCTTTGCTCTTATTAGGCCAGGTTCAAATTGTTGAACTTAAAAATATATTCATTATTTGGTTCCCTTTCAGCGGTATCTTGAATATAAGCTGGAGAAAGCCTTACTTGATAGGCACCAAATGTTTTAGAAATAACAGTAGTGGCAAAACAGGAAATTTAATATTATTATTTTCTATATTTACCCATGCACCACCACGTCGACGTAAGTTAAAATAAAGTATACCTCTTGTGCATGGAAAATGTCTGCCTTTGTATTCTAAAATAGGAGCTCTTTGGCGCGTTTAGATATGTGTAGTCGGGGTATAAAATTGCACAATGCTGTTCGGGTTGGAAATTATATAACCGATTTGTACAATTGTCTATATGTCTTTGGATGAATCTTTCCCTATTTCGAGCTTCTGCGCAAGCAAACCCTTATTTTAGTTTATTGTGCAATATTCTACTAACAAACTTCAGTATGACTGGAAACAAATATAAATAAAACCGCCATATAATTTTGGTTCACCCGGTATCAAAAAATGACTTTTTTGGAGGGACATACTGTACGTATAAATGAGTTACTGCCAAGTTACGAAATTCCTATAGGTTATAATAATAACTGACATAATATATTATATTTAGGCCCACTGGACTGTGTATTTGTTGTTCATTAATAAATCGTGCACCCTGTAGGACATCACATATGACAGATAAAAACCCTGTACACGATAAAAAAAGTACCTTGTATGAAATATATATTCTTTTTATATAAAAAAGGCCTAATTTTATTAGTCTAGGTTAACAGACAGTATTTTGTAATAAATAAAATAATTTTTTTTAAGAATTTTTGGCTTTATTTCATGGTATCACCCTGTATAGTTATGAGGTTGGCGCAATGAAATAAAATGCTTATTTGGACTTCCACAATAAAATACTAAAATTTTTAAAAAAATCTGTCGGTGACTTAAATACATAAGAAGTGTGCCATGTCCTTTCGAGATAATTTGGAATTTTCAAAATAATAACAAGTTGACCCGGTACAAAAAACTTAAGGCCCCATTTAATAGTATTTTAAAATGTTTTTATATTTAGACACCATGATGCTATATTTAATTATAAAGGAGCCTATAAGATGCTGTGCGAGATCGCTCTAGTTCGATTCGGGTGCCTGCGAATCATCGACACAAATAGGCTTCAGTGGAATCAGGAATTAAACCAGGTGGTCAGTATTTTAAATGTATTTTAACTAAAATGTGTATACACATTTTTATATTTGGACATTGCTCTTTAAAATAAAGCATTTATAATTTTTTGGTTTTGCTAATAAAAAAATCTGCTTTCAATTGATTTTTCCCATAGATTGTGTATTTTTCCACAAAGCAACCTATGTTTCATGCTGAATAATATACTATATTCCTATTACCGAAATTCAACAAGCCACTTAGAGAAAATAATATAGAGTATTTATTAGTCATAAAAAATATTTTCAACTTACTTCTTGTCTATTTGAATCTCTATTAAATTGCAGAGTTCGCCTGCAGTCGTGCCAATGTGCGTATTTATATAAGGAATTATTATACATAACTCTTTTATAATTCATTCGATTGACAAATAACTAATCATTTGTTAGCTTTTTTCTGCTATATATTTAGTCTTATAATTAATAAAATATATTTTTTGTCACCTTATATGCTTAAACTCTTTCCCATTTAACATAAATATTAAGTTTAAATATAAACCTTAAACAGGGTTTAGTTAAAAATCACGATGGCATTCTCTGTATATAAGGCTTAAAAATCCTCGAAACTCCGAAAAGAAAAGCAGCTTCCTAAACACAATTAGCCAACTTCAGCAAAAAGAATTTTTAAATTTACTTTTTATCCTGACTAGGAGAAAACTTAAGTTGCTCCAATTTTAAATTTATAAAGCGGATTTTATCCGGTACTTTAAGAAACTTACTTAAAGCTTATTATCGCAAACTTTTTAATAATTTCGCTAAAAATTTTAGTCGTAAATTTAAAGAACTTTTTTGTGACTCATTAGAGCGTCTAAATTAAAAATTCAATTGACTAAGAAAGGAATTATTTTTAGATAATAAGAAATAACATAAATAAAAAAAAATGTAGCATTGTTTAAAAAAACTACTTATCAAAATTATGTCATACAGGAAAAAATATGTTTGTAAAATTATTATTTTATATTCAAATTATTTTGTAAACCAAAAAAAATAATAAGGTAACTTTTTGGTAAACCAAAATCAATTATTTTTCTAAAAAATTTCACTTTAGAAGAAGTTATTTAAAATATCCTTTATAATACAAAAATTAATAAACAATTTTTAAAACCTTATAAATTAATTAGGTATACTTTTTTAAATTTACCGTAGTATCTCTAAAAATTACGAAACAGGATCAGAAAGGCAAAAATAAACTTTTTTTTTCAATAAATTTAAAAATTTTTTTGATCTAAATGAAAAAATATTAAATTTTTTTTTAACAATAAAAAATTTTTAAGTTACTTAACAATAAATGCCTTGTTTAAACTAAAGAAAAAAAATAGTTAACTTACTTATTTCAAAAATCAATTTTTTAACACAAATGACTTGTGAGAACAA
>JAHBCN010012253.1:0-27082 GCA_019359885.1 Listronotus oregonensis
TCGGATATCTTTGCGATTTTCCACATTTTCCATTGTTTTACCGAAAACATCATTTATAAACAATTTAAATAAATCCCTACCAAACTTTGTCGTTGCCGAATTTCGTAAAACTGTATTAAAGTCGACGTATGTCTTTAACCATTTTGATTGTCGAAAAGTTAATATTCTATGTGTCCTCATTACCATTAGCCCATTGTTGATGGCTTGCTTTAAAGTTCTATAGTGGACAATATACCGTTTTTTATCATTTAAGTTAGGAATTAATTTTTTGCATTTGCTTTTTTCTATTGGTGGGAGATGTTTTCCACTAAAAATGGTAGATCTGAATGTGTATCATGCAGTTCTTCTGGATAATGCACATCCACTTCTAAAACATACCCCTGTGGACTATCATCGTCAACGGCCATAATATTTAAATTTAAAATTTCATAATCGGATAGCCATCTAAAACCAGCAAATGGTAATGATTGGGACATACTATGACCATAAAGATTGGTTGCATCTAAATACATAATAAATGATTGTGGTTCCGCGGGATTGTAGTTTGGTAAATATTTATTATTAGCAATATGCTTCCTTTCCGTACACTGACTTATACCTCCGCGAATACCTTTTTGAAAAAATGAAGCATGTCAATATCTGTTAAAAGTTCTAACTCTACGTGGGTCATACGAAGCATGCAATCGAATGATAAACTTGGAAGGCTAAAATATTGTGCGGCATCTAGTTTATACACCTTTAAACAGGTATCGCGAAATTGCTCGAAAATATCACATAACAACAAAACATCCGATTTTAAGTACAAATCCGAGTAATCCCCCAAATTTTTACACTGAAACAATTGCCATACTCTTTTCGCTCGTTCATAGCATTCATCACTTATGTGTTCTTGGTTTAAATTGTCAAAAAACTGATCTTTCGTTGGAAGATTTGGGTAATTCATTTATTCCATGGAGTCAATGAAACTATAGGGGAAAACACCTTTTTGACGCATTAGTTCAAACTGTTCATCATTTGTGAAAAAATTGTGTGTTTCCCTAAAATCATGATTGTTTAAACCTTTACCCAAATTGTCCAGGAACCTAAGTTTTAAATATTTCTTTTTTATTGAGCCCGTTTTACTTTCTACATAATCATGCATACAGTGTGTCCCAAATTGGTGGGGAATGTATGGGGATCTTGGAAACCACGATAGATAGAAAATTGGTTAAATGGAAAAAGTTTTGGACCATTATGTTAGTAAGCTAATCCCGTTTACTACATGGTTTTATCTATTCAGGTTTTTGAGAAATTTTGAAAAAACCTGAAACATGCATTTTCGAAAATCGGCCATATTTCTTTTATAAGTGAAAATTTTTCAAATCTGTAAAAACTTCTTTAAAGCAACTTTTTTGTAGAATATGACCGAGTAGTCAATTTTTATTTTCTACGTTTCGGGTTTTTAGAATCATCATCAACTTTATTTTTTCATATGAACACCATATTGGATTTTTACGCAGCCAAATAGTGCTTTTTATTCTGATTTAAACAATGTATAACATGTTATAATTTAAGAGTTTATAACCTCCTTTATTTCAAAAAACAAATATTCTCTCAGTTGGCCTTGATTCCGGCGAACGTCATTTTTTTGTAAACAATAAAATATTAGTAATTGGCAAAATAGATAAGCTGAACAGATATTTTACAGAAATGAGTTTTGCGAACATTGCTATAACGTTAATACCGTGTTACAACAAAATGTAATGGCACCCATATGAAAAAGTAAAGTTGATGAATCATCATCAACTTTATTTTTTTATATGGGAGCCATATTGGATTTTTTCGCAGCCAAATAGTGCTTTTTATTCTTATTTTAACAATGTATAACATGTTATAGTTTAGGAGTTTATAACCTCAACCACTTCAAAAAACAAATATTTTTTCAGTTGGCCTTGATTCCGGTGAATGTCATCTAGCGTCATTATCAAGTTAGCTCGGGTACGTTTTTTAAAATTTTTTAACTTTGTAAAATGGTTAATTATTTAAAGAAAAACTTGATATTTTGCAACGTTATTTTCAAAGCAATAGAAATGTTAATATAGCTGCGCAAACGTATTTCGACAATTTTCCTGAAAGGCAGCATCCTAAACTAACATACTTTCGAAAACTGGTTACAAATTTGCTTAAATTTGGAAGTTTTAAAAAACCACGACCTAAGAAGTACGTTAAAGAAAATCGACAACGAGATGCTGCTAAACCAACATTTAAAAGAAAATCCAACATCTTTAGCCAGGGATGCTGATAGAGAATTCCACATACCTAAGTCGACCATTCATAGGGAAGTTAGGACTATTTAAAAAAATATCGTTTATATGTTGAGAAATATGGACAACATTGTAAATTTTAGGTCGTTATTATACATCTTCATTTTAGTAGAAATATTAGTTTAGCCACTTTTCATTGTTTTTGTTTTTACTTGTTTCAATTAATTTGTTACGTGTAGTTTTGTTGTAACACGGTATTAACGTTATAGCTATGTTAGCGAAACCCATTTTGTAAAATATCTGTTCAGCTTATCTAGTTTGCCAATTACTAATATTTTATTGTTTATAAAACAAATGACGTTCGTCGGAATCAGGGCCAACTGAGAAAATATTTGTTTTTTGAAATAAATGAGGTTATAAACTCTTAAATTATAACATGTTGTACATTGTTAAAATCAGAATAAAAAACACTATTTGGCTGCTTAAAAATCCAATATGGCGTCCATATGAAAAAATAAAGTTGATGATGATTCTAAAAACCCGAAACGTAAAAAATAAAAACTGACTACTCGGTCATATTCTACAAAAAAAGTTGCTTTAAAGAAGTTTTTACAGATTTGAAAAATTTTCACTTATAAAAGAAATATGGCCGATTTTCGAAAATGCATGTTTCAGGTTTTTTCAAAATTTCTCAAAAACCTGAATAGATAAAACCATGTAGTAAACGGGATTAGCTTACTAACATAATTGTCCAAAACTTTCCCCATTTAACTGATTTTCTATCTACCGTGGTTTCCAAGATCCCCATACATTCCCCACCAATTTGGGACACACTGTATAAATACTTTTCGTAAATGACACATACTTTTCCTTACTTTGTGCTATAACTTCAATTTTATCCCCATGATTACATAATTCTTTAATAAACATATGGCAATCGTAGCCGCTTAAATTATGGAATATAATGGGAACAAAACTGGGTAATTTATAATTTAAATTACAAATGGAGTGTGCGGCCCCAGGTCGTTTTTTACCAGTTATATGACAATGATCTTTCACTTTTACATCCGAAGCCAAAAATGGTTTTTCACAAATGCTACATACTGTTGCATTTTTAAAATCTTTTTTTTCCTCATCTGTTAAAGGAATCATTGGCATAATGTCTCTTAAATGAGTGTTATACAAATGCCTCAGATCTATTTCGAGGCGATCAACAAACACTTTAGCCGCATCATTACCCCGATATAGCTCAAACTTTGAAAGAGAATCGTCAAAAGAACATTTTATAAAATAGGCAAAAGAATATGGCTCATGTTTACAACTATTAATAGTGAAAGAATTTTGGGGATTTGGTTGTGGTTGTGCTATGGGTTTTAAAATCGATTCAAAATCGGCATAAACCACAAACGGAACTCGCATTTGTTTTTCAATATTTTCAAATTTTAAAACATTTTCCGGTACGCCCTTTCCAAATTTATCAATTTTTGTTTCGTTTGATGGAGTCATAGTAAAAACATGATTGCAATCGTTCCGTTGGTGAAATTGTAAATCGGAACTTGTAAAAATAAATCAAACAACCGTCACAAAAATATTTTTTTAAACAGTTGGATATTTGTGATGAGACCAAACGAGACAAATCTTTATCCAACAATAATGATTTGTTGAACAGATTCTGTTACAGATGTGGTCACGGTCGCCCTTAACATCACAATCCCTTGAAATTAACAGTAAATTTACATGCTTTTGAAGTTTTGTTTTAGCATACCTTAATGGACCAACAACCTCATACGTTAAGGTATTGTTTTCAAACTTTGACTCCAAACCATATACATTTACTGAAATATTATTTAACTCCTCAAACTTTGTTATATCCCGTAATTTTACTGGAAAATCCATACCTGTTAAATTTAGCACAGTTGAGTAATGTGGGTATGAAGTAATTTCTGAGGCTGCAATCTCAACAGGGTGTAAAGCTGATGTTATCGCCCAAGCGAAGCAACACTCGTCTCGATTGTAGACATTGATTACAGCCCGTTTAGATTCTATAAATTTGGGCAGCTTAATGTAGGATGATGCGGACATTGGCGAAAACTTATTGATGTTAACTTCCAGGTAGAGAATCTTATCAAGAGCCCATCCTGCAATGAAAAAATATAATTAATATATATATATATATATATATATATATATATATATATATATATATATATATATATATATATATATATATATATATATATATATATATATATATATATATTATATAATATATATATTTAATTTTTTTTTTCATATAATAATTCATAAATATTTAATTTTTCATAACAAAATAAATAAATTAAAAATAATAATAAATAAATTTGCTTTGTTACATACCTGAATCTCTTTTCCTGAAATTCTGTCGATTGAGTTTTCATGGCCTCGACAAAAGAGCGGTAGACTTCATCAAGGTCACTTGCCACTGTCACCACCTCGTTACGCGTATTAAATGATTTATCATCATATACATCCTGTGTTGCTAGATAGTAACGTGCCACAACAACCATATTTATTTTAACGGAATGATGCATATGTAATGCATCATTAATGACACCCAATGCCCGCTCCTGTATTGAGTTAAAAAATGATGCGTAGTCGAGATGTTCACCATCGCTACATATATGGTAGGTTGCAATACGATTTTTAAATGCACATTGTACCAGTTGCACACCCTGGGATACGGGTAAACGAGATCGACTACGATGTTCTAGAGTTCTTTGATGAGCCATCATCTGATTTCGTGGCACCGTCACATTACACAAATCACAGGACAACATACGCGGTGGTGATCCGGATAATCTACACCTTTTACTTGGTCCAGCCATATTGGCATCATCGTAAAAACGATATGGGCAAGACTCACTTCTATGCCGTCGAAAATTAGAAGAATGTTTGAATGTTTTGTTACACAGTAAACAAACGTATTGTGACATTTTTGTTTATAAAAAATTAAACTACAACAAATTAAACTAGCGCAGACAGATGTGTTGTTGACTATGTGAACTAACTAATGTCACTAAGCAAAATGCCTGCTTTTATTACAAACCATACAACCCCCACCATCAATAGTCAAGGTCAAGGTCAACCCATACAACCCCCACCATCAATAGTCAAGGTCGACCAAGGTCAAAGTCACCGTCAAGGTCAAGGGGCGGGGCTTGGGAAAGGAGTGGGGGGGTATGCACATCTGGCCATTCAAGGTTATATGACGTATCGCACACGTGGCCATTCAAGGTCAAGGGGCGGGGCTTGGGAAAGGAGTGGGGGGTGCATGGGAAGGAGTAGGGGGATGCATTCTGTATATTTGCTCTCTACTCTTCGGCTCTGCCTCGCTTACATAAACAATTGACGCACCTGCGTTAAAATTAAATTTATTATGATAATATGTTTTTAAAAATAAATTTATTATGATATAATGAGCAACCGAAGGTGTATTTACCTTCTTTAATTTAAACTAAAACCCCGAAATTAGATAAGATGCGATTGGACTGCTCGAGATTATTATTCTAATGACGCATTACAAATGGATGCCCCTCCTTAATAAATATTTTGGTAATAGGCAGTAAAAACAAATATTTAATCTTTATAAAAAAGGAACAACTGATATGGCGTCAACATCGAGTGTTGGGTTTCATATTCTTAAAAAGATATTTAAATGGAAACCATTATTTAAAATTGTTAAGAAATGAAATTATGTATTTCATAAAAGAAAAAACTTTCCTTAAAAATATGAAAAGATATGTATTTTTATCTAAATGGTGCACTTCCGCATACTAGAACTCTACATAATTATTTGAGCCAAAGATGTAATAATAAAGTAACTTCAACCCATAGTCAAGTCAGATTGCCTGCTAGGTCGCCAGATTTAACCTTGGTGGATTACTATGTTTGGAATTTCACTAAGGAATAAAAGTACGCAACGTCATTTGCTGATCTGGAAAATATAAAATAGGATTCCTTAAGCATTTTTATCGGTTATATCGGTAGTTATAGAAAAAGTAATGAAAAAGACACTAATTATGAAATGGTAGGATATTTTAAAAATTTATAAATTTTAAAACTAAATTTTATTGGTATTTGAAGTATCTTAATATTACAAATTATTAACAATTAATGTTATTACATTATCAAAATTTTAAAAGAACTGACATACAAAAATAAAGGTAATATTCAGTAGATGTTTAACAACATATAAAAGTAGTAGAATAAGATTAAAAATAAATAAGTTAGGTTTAGATGTATTTCCAAAATAAACATATCAAAAATATATTTGAGAAATAATATAACTGATACCACAGAAATCAATAATCATCTATTTCCCGCCTTATTTTATTTTGTAAGAGGCGTTCATGACCAACTTAATTTTACCATAAACATTAAAAAATTGAAAATTTTAAAACGGATAAGATTTTTGTGACATGTTCTTAGAAAAAAAGGATGTTAAATAATAATATCTAATCTAATTTGCGGCTTACCCTTTAAAACAACAAATTATTTTAACTTTAAAATAGTTTTGAGGCGCATGATATACATGGCTGGCAAACCAATTTCTTAGGTGGGGGGATTTTCAGTGCGATAAAAGAAATATACAGAATAATAGGTAAAGGCTTGAGCGAAATAAAGAGAAACTGAAAACGTGCTGTGGCCGATTCTCCTTCTACCGGTCCAACAAAAAAAGAGAAATACCCCAGGCAGGTTATTTGGCGGACAGGGAACGGTACTTGGCGACAGTGTTGCCGATCTATGTGGAATTCCCCAAAACGTGGGGATTTTTTTAAATATTCGAGGACAAATTGGGGAATAAAATTAATGGAAAATCGAGCCATCAACAATTTTTGAATAAAAAAAAATCCGAAATAGTTTAAACTAGTATAATTTTTAAATGATTTTTGTTTGTTTTGTAATATTTTAATTATATTTAAATAAACTCATTAATGTTTATAAACACCTTTAGTTTATTTTTCTATAGAGTATTATTATTTTTAAATTTAGTTTCAAAGTAAAATTTTACTTAAATTATCGCGCTCTTATAGAGAATAGGGAATAAGTAGGGATTTTTTTTAATTACTAATGGGGAATGAGGGGAATTTTAATTTTGCAAGTGGGGATGGGAGCTGAATGCTGACGGCAGTATCAGCCATACTCTGGACGTTAAAGGAGTGATTGCCAATCGCATTTTTTTTACGGTATTTTCGTTTTTATGCGATCATGTTAATCACTGTAGTATTTAATTGAACAGTAATTAAAAAGATGTTGAATTTTTATTAGACTGAAGACTAAAAATAAAATAAAAACTGCTATTTAAAAAAAATTTAAATTATGAACATTCTCAAAAATTAATGAAATTAATAGTAATCCTAATAATAAAAAAATATTCTAAAAATAAACTCAAAAGCATACTCATTTTAATATATGCTTGAAGAGATCCGTCCTTACATTTGACAATACGAATAATGAAGTAAGTATTGTCGAATATTTTTGCCCTTAACTGAACTAAATTTACAGGCCTCTCATGTGGATAAATGTAAACTAGTTGAGTTAATTGGCCCCACAAAAAAAAATTAAGAGAAGTCAAATCCGGTGACCTTTCAGGCCATGGTATTGTACCTCTGCCACAAATAAGCCGCTCAGGAAAAATCCTAGTCTAATCCTAGTTTTAAAAAATGTATGATTTTTAAAACATTTTTAAAATTGCTAATAAATATTTTACGAAATGGCAACACTGTCGAAAATAGCTAAACGCTTGTACTAAATCACCGCACAGAAGCGATCCTACAGTAATGTTGAAGAACAAATAAAACTGTTAATTTTGGATTGTCATTGTATTGTTAGTACCAAATAAACCCTTTTTAATTAAGCAGATTAATTTTAGCCATAGTATTGCATTGGTTTTTACATAAAGCCTGGTTGTAATTGCTATGTCAAAAAACCCCTTGGCTTATTAAATCGGTCGTAAACTCTTATTTTATTTTATAAATTATTATTGCTTCCAGTACGCAATAGGGTAATTATAATTATTTAAAAACTGACACAAAAGGTTTTTAAACATTTTTCTAATTGAGCAGAAAATAATTTTATTTAATTGTAGTCGCAAATCGCCGGTATTTGCCGGAAACAATACCATTTGGCATATTTTTTTTTGGAGTATATTGTCCTATTTACAACGTCATCAGATCTTGCCTAAGCTTGCTTATTCATTAAATTTTGTACTTTAAGTGGTAATACCTACACGCCTTTGTTGACATTTTAATCCTATTACTCGTTGCTTTTGTTTGTTATTTGATTTTTCTCTTTAAAAGCAAACTATTGTTAAACTAGAATAGAAAAATAGAGTAAAACAATTTAAACAATGCCAAAATTTTTAAAAGCAACCAAAAGGTTGTTGCCAAATTGTAAATACATTTAATTTATCATTTAAATTTTAAGCACTTTAATGCTTTCTTTTTTAAGGATAGGTCTACTCTTTATGTTTTATATGTCGTTAAGTATAAAAACTAATTTAATAGTTCTTTCAATAATTTTTGTTTATCATAATTAACTTCATTAAAAATGCCGTTTAAATTTAACAATACTGCCATGTAGTAACAGTTAAAAAACTGTTAATACATGGCCAGGAAATAGTCAAGCTTGTTATTTTACCAATTTGTATGCTGGTAGAAGATACTCAGGAGGCTAACCATAAATACTTACGCGCATAAAGATAATATTTTTCAAAAAAGTTTTTAAGGACGACTACCCATAGAGATATCCTCAATAATTTGTTAATTAATTCAGACTCTTTAATATCACATATAAAACAAACACTTAACAACGATCACGATCGTTTAGAAACAATCTCTTTAGAAGTAAAAGAACTTTTAATTAAAAAAAAAAACTTGAAATTTTTAAAATATATATTCTTTCAGGTTAAAATTCTTATTATTAAATTAAGAAGGTACATCAAATATTTTAAATTTTTCCTTATAAAGATATTTTTTTTATAGTTTTAGTTTTATGTTTGTGTATTTTAATTTAATAAAAAAATAAAAATTTATAAAAAATATGTTCATATTATATGTTTACAAACCACAATTAAAACAAGAGATACATAATATGTATGTACACATTTAAAAGTCATCCTACCCGTTATATCACAACTGGCGAAATTGTTTAAAAAATGGCTGATCATGTAGTATAATAGAGTATTCAATTTGCTTTAAAATGACACTAGACGCAATGCTCTAGGACCAGTAGAAACGGAGATATTAATGAATGTCCGGCCTACCCTATCACTCGCCCCACTGTACGCCGACGTCGTATTGAAAGTGGAACAGGAGAAATTGTTGTCGTTCTCTTTTCAATCTGGGGCCATACCATATAATGTATCCTACTCTATTACATTAAAATTGGCATTTAAGGTCTTGCCTTGCCAGACGTGTATAATAAAAAGTCTACATCCATATCTATGATGTAATACATAATTACTCACTAAGCAAAAACATCTTTACCATGTTTTGAAACGTTATTTAAAAAATTAACTGTAATAACGTTAAATTTTATACGTTATTTTATCACGCATGGTTTGTTTTTTTGAATTGTTATTTATAGTTTCCGTTTCTGTAACATACCATTATAAATATTTTTAATGCATTATAAAACAAACATTTTACTGGCGTTATTTTAGTGCATTGATATATTAACGTTAAAATGTGGCCATGTAGAGAATGGTTTTTTAAATACAAGTTTGATACCTCTCTTCATATACGTTTTAGGCAAGGAAGTTTAAAGGTGTATGGAAGCCCAATACTGTAGAACAAAATTGTCCAGGCGTGCAGGGCAGCGGGAATCGGGGGATTGGCCCCGCGGAGTTTGCGCAATGAATAGTAGGTCAGAGCCGAACTTCCATAATTCTTTGTTACTATCTATATAGTTGACATCATCAAATGTCAAATTCAAGCATTCACTGTTTTTTTTTAATTTTTGCACAAAATTGTTGGTTATTAAACGATACTACCATAGAATATTTAAAATTATTGTGTAATATTGGATTTTATATCATCTGATATAATATGGAAAGAATAGATGGAGCCACTTTACAGCCTTTTATTTAAATGGTCGATATTTTGGGAGTTTTGTATTTTTACCAAAAATCTTAGTAAATAAATAAAAACACGATTTTTTAAAAATAAATTTCAAACATTGTATGACAGTTTCATGTACTTATCACCAATTTTGTGATAAAAGAAGGGCAAGATAGTGTAAATGAGTTTAATCTTATCCTAAGATTGTGGTTGTACATTAAAAAGTGAAAATTTTTATAACTGCTTTTTAGGCATATACTTTTCACTAATAACAAACATTCATGAGACATAATAACAGTGGTTAATAATGTTTAGTAACCTTTGGTTCCGGTATCCATTGTAACAGTAACCGTTAAATATTATGTGTCTACATTAGGTCGAGCTTAAAAAGTTGATAATGTAACTTTAAGAAACCAAAAATCTAATTTCTTTTTAAACAAATACAGAAAAAGCAAAAAGGAACTTTAACATAAAATTGTACTTTTTTTATTCAATTAGAGGGACCTGTATAAATTAAAATTTGCCTGGTCTGCCCAGTAATTAATAATTTTGGTCCTTTAAAATTATTATTGAATGAAATAAAAGTACCTAAATGTAAACCTTATTTCTTTTTAATAATCCACAGAAATATACAAACATTGTGGAAATCATCTAAAAGATAGTTAAGATTGCCTTACTTTTCTCACTGCTATTTCCTATGAAATTTTCATTTTCTATAATTCATAATTGATATATTATTATTTATTCGGTTACCTAACGTTACGTCTCATAAGAAGCACCTAATTTAAATATAAGAAATACTTACCTAAAGTAAAAATGCCGGGTATGTTACCCTTAGATTTGCAAGACAAAACCATACAACCTCTAGTCATTTTGTTACGATATTATAAGTAACAAACAATAAACACAAAATTATAGTCACAATTTAATAAACACTAATCACTAAAATAAGAAGGTTTTTATCAATCCAAAAAACTTCTGCTACCACAAAATATAATCACACAGAGCAAAACAATCGAAACTAATACGGCTCTCATAAAAGTATAATGTGTTACCTAACTACACACTGATTTATCAGTGTGTAAGTAAACAACACTTAAATTATTTCGTGGAATTTCGTTATTGCGCAAAATCGGCGGGGCCAACTCTGACAGTTATTTTCATACTGGGCTGGACATTTTTTGATCGAATGGGCCATAGCATTGGGCTTCCATACACCTTTAAACTTCCTTGGTTTTAGTTATAATTATAATGTTAACAGATCGACCTCGTTTGCTTAAATGTAACCCGCACAGATATTTTTCGATTTTTTAACAACGACGCCACTATTCAGATGAAGAAAGGTTCAGCTTCAGCCCATAACCCCAGATAAAATTGGTTTTATCTGGGCCATAACGTTACTATTTTCCTGCATTTTAAAAACAGAAGCATTTTGTGTATTTGTGTAAATTTAAAGTTTTTTGGTGATATTAAAGAAAGATATGTATCGGAAAGTCAGTATATTATACTATTTTCTAATATACTTTAGTTTTTATGTAGGCAAAATAACCAAAAGTTTTATTTTGGGGGTCATTTCTTGTTTTCTTACGATTAAGTTAACATCTGGTCGGAATTTTGGGGTAATAAGTCCGGAATTCGTTTCGTAAGGTACAGGGTTTTCCCGTATAATTGCGCACCCCTTTAAAATCTTTATTTTTATAGATAGAAAAAAATAGTTTATATGAAAGTTGCAGGATTTTTCATGAAGATTTTCATGGTGTAAGATAGAAAAACAAATGATGATCGGAAAATTAACAAATCACTATCAACTTCGTTATTTTAAATGGGACACCCTGTATATGATTGAAAATTCAAATTCTGCTAATCTTCCTCTTTTCAAATATATATAACTTATCTATGTTCGGATAAACGAGTTGCAAGTTATTTGAATTTAAAATCTGTTCTTATAAGCCATAGTTAGCCATGGATACAACCCAAAATTGACTTCTGTCAAATATTTATATTTTTGTTTGGTTTCTAAGACGAACCATGGCTAACGCGACTTAACTTTGCCAAACTTTGGGTTGTATCCATGGCTAACTATGGCTTATAAGAACAGATTTTAACTTCAAATAACTTGCAACTCGTTTATCCAACATAGATAAGTATATATATTTGAAAAGAGGAAGATTAGCTGAATTTGAATTTTCAATCATATAAGGGTGTTCCATTTAAAATAACGAAGTTGATAGTATTTGTTAATTTCCGATCATCATTGTTTTCTATCTTACACCATGAAAATCTTCATGAAATCCTGCACTTTCATATAAACTATTTTTTTCTATCTATAAAAATAAAGATTTTTAAGGGGTGCGCAATTATACGGGAAAACCCTGTACTTTCATTCCCTAGATATCTATAAATTAAAAGGAGTATGGATTGAAATGTAGTCGCTTTATACCTACATAAAATAATCTTTAAATTGAATTTTCAGTTGGGTTGTTCATAAACTAGAAGCAGAATAAATATATTTGTAGTACAAAGTTTCTAAAGGGAACTTCACAATTGGGTGGTTTGTCAGTAGTTTACTCTACCATTTAGTAATGGCTAATATTAGAAACAAAAATAGAAGCTTGCCAACAAGCACGCATTATTGTTATGTTTTAAAAAAATTTGTAGGCTTATAAGCCAACACAAGATTTTTATAATTTAAAAATATATTAGCATTGACTCTCTGCAATTGGTGCCAAAGTGGTGATTTATTATAAAATTATCTTGTAAAATAATAAAGCAATTATGCGTCACTAACTAAAAATTTATAGACAAATATTTTAAAAAGTTTTTTTTCCAGGTGCAACTGGGAGAATAAAAAGAACAGAATATGGGTAATAAAAATACATGTACAGGTTTTTTTTTAATATTTTGCACCATACCTAGATGTTAAACCATAGACAATAGGTAAAATGTGTAAATACAAATGTTTTAGGGTTCACCTCATAGTATCTACAGGACGTATTTTTGAATATACAGGGTGTCCCAGAAACAAATGCCGAAATAAGGTTATATTTTTTAAATGGAACACTCTATATATAATCAGATATTTAAACTCCTCTGGACTTCCTCATTCAAAAAATATTTAATATGTCTATATTTGGTACAGCCGTTTTTAAAATGTCGAGCTTCAAAAATTGTAAAGTAAAACATATCCACATAATTAATTAGCTAGGACACGTAAGGTCAAGATGGCATGAAATACAAATGTCTCGTATTTATTGACTTAACAACAGGATGACGTTTTGTAGTGTATGCAGCTAAAAAAATGTAAATTATGAAAAAGGACAAATCTATTAACTGGTCAAACTAAACTAAAATAATTAATCGGAAGACATAAATTGTCAGAATTTGAGAAAAACAAGTTAGACTGTCAAAACTTAAAAACAAATTTTAAATATTTTTTATATACCCGCCATGATTATTTAAACATTTCAAAATACTTTCTCTAAACTTATTGTTAATATCAGGTGAAACAAAGTCAGGATGGTCCCTGTTAAGTAATAGTATTTCATTTTGTATTGATTGCCGCAAAATTTGTATATTCTGTAGCCTGTTATGATAAATTTTGTTTTTTATAAACCCCCCACAGAAATATATCCAGTGGATATAAATCGGGGCTATTAGCTGGCCATCTAAGTGGGCCATGTCTTTCAATCCAAAATTCATATTTATCATTTAAATATCGAGTTACTGGCAAGACGTTGTGTGGGGGTGCACCATCGTGTTGCCAAATAAGGTTAGCATATTGTTGAATTGGCATATTTTCTAACAGGTTCTCTATATTGTTCTGAAGAAGATTTAAATAACTCTCGCCATTCAAATATCCGTCAAAAATAATGGGACCAATAACTCTACGCCCTTGTATTTTAACTCCCTATATTTTGTGGAGGTTTTCAGTTGCCCAATAATGTTTATTTTTGCGATTATACATTCCTGATGTTGTAAATGTTGCTTCATCAAAATAATGTTATTTTAAAAAATTGGATCTTGAGCGATATGCGCGATCATCTCTTGAGAGAAGTGCAGCCGTTCCCTCATATTTTTCTCTAATAAATTTTAAACCGGCGTAAATTTATATGGATGTTAATTATAAAAATGCAAACTAGTACACATTTTGTAAATTAATTTGCCTAAATATGCTGCTGCATCAGAAACAGACCATTTTTGATTATCTAAAAATTTTACTTTTGTATAATAAATTATCTGGACTTTTTAAAGCGAATGTCTTACCTTGAAAATATAATAAAATATTTAAATCATCTTCTTTATTTCTGGGAACAGTCCTAATCTTCCTTTTAACAGTTTTTTCTTGAGAAAATTTCTTTACAATATATCTGATTGTGTTAGCCAATGGTATACGATTACCAGGATATATCTGGTTAAATTCATATCGTGTTCTAGACACGTTATTATTGTTTGAATAAAAAATTCAAATTATCTCATGTGTTTTCTCCTCTGAGTAACCAATACTTTAAATTTGCCGAAGAATGATAAAATGACGTCTAAATATGTTCAATAACTGTTCAAAAACCGTAAAACCTTATTCTGTTATTAAGTCAATAAATACGAGACATTTGTTTTCATGCCGTCTTGATCTTACGCGTCCTAGCTTAATAATTCTGTGGAAATATTTTACTTTACAATTTTTGAAGCTCGAAATTTTGAAAACGGCTAGACCAAATTTACACATATTATATATTTTTTATTAAAGAGGAAGTCCGGATGAGTTTAAATATCTGATAATATATAGGGTGTTCCATTTTAAAAAATATAACTTTATTTCGGCATTTGTTTCTGGGACACCCTATATATTCAACAATACGTTCTGGAGATACTATGAGGTAAATCCTGAAACATTTGTATTTACACATTTTACCCATTGCCTATCGTTTAACTTCTAGGTATGGTGCAAAATATAAAAAACCCTGTACATCCAGTAGATTTTTAATAAACCTTTATAATTACGTAAGCAATTTTTATATCTAGCTTAGACCTTCTTATAATTTTTTTTATTTTACTTTTAATTACATTTTACGTACTATTTATGACTTTTTTAAAGAAAATTAAGAAAAATAAACATTGTCGCATAAATTTTTTTATTTATAAACTCTTACGCTTTTTGTTAATTTAGAAAAGTTAATAAGCTTAAGCTTAATTAAATAGTCACACGATGGCGTTATATTTAATCATATTCTCTTAACTTGATCGGCCTACGTTTTAAAAAATACGTTGCACCTCATCAGTACGTTTTTTGCAAATAAGTAAATTTTCATCCACTCTAGAAGTTTAACAGAAAATATTATATGAAGAAAAGCGTAAACTATCGTTTAGTAATTTTGATGAAATCTGCGATCAATTACTTTTTACAAAAAGTTTGCCTTTTTAATATCGTGCGCCTTCTGGTGACAATTTCAAAAACATAATGCATTTAATGATTTTCGAAGCCATTTTTATTATAATAATTTATATTTTAAAACAGTACATCAAATGGTTTACAGAATACGATTTACTCCATACTTATTTAAACATTTTGTATTTACATAAACAACATATTAGGAATCCAAAAGATCTTTTATTGTTAAGTTAATAACGAAAATATTACAGAACACTAGTTTGTTTTTAACCAGCATAACAAAACCGCTCATTTATATCCTTAAAAAATCTTTTTTATAACGTGAGTTATAACTACGAAGCCACAATAAACCGATCGATCGCGGTGAAAGGGTGTTATACTCACTCACTTTAAACCTTAAACCTACCTATAATATAACGTGTTTCAGAATGTGGGTTGTTGTTGTCAGTAGTTATGTTAATTTGTGCAGTTACCTAGGCTTACTAGAACATATCAATATATCGTCGTGAATAACAAAGTATATGGATATTTTCGCGACTTACCGTTTTTAACTACTGGTTGATAGCAGTTCTTTCCCCCACCATTCTAACCGTGTTTAACCAGCCTATCCTCGCAAAAACGAAACGGTTTACGTATGTCAACTTACTACTAATGGTTTAATACACTTAAGTTTAAATTTAAATGTAAGATCTTTGGAGAGTTAAGAAATAAGTCGAAAAGATAATATATAAACCAAATTTTTCATTTAATAAGATATTAGCTGTTTCCAAGTCAATTATAATAAGTAAATTTTTCCTTTATGATTGTAATATAACTATAATAATTCATCCATTTGGGAGTTAACTAATAAACCAAAAAATCTGCAATCCAAATAGTTGTTAAACCATAGCAAAAAAAAAACATCACGGAACCAAAACAATAGAAAAGCCGCGAATCCTCCATTATTTTCAATTTAAATTTGACATAACCATTATTAACGCTCCTCCTCACCAGTGGCGATAGCGGTAGATACTGGGTACAAAGTAATGACGTAGATACTGACGACAGAACACCTTCCCCTACGTTACCGCTTCTCGCGAAAATAAACCGGTATGTTAACTGTCCTAACAATGTTCAACGCGGTATGTCGCCAAAATTTGATGTATGTAATTTGACTACAAAATTGTAACACAAAAATTCTCTATAAACATCACCACTGGTCCTTTGTACTACAGATTATAAGTAATTTACATTCAACTATCATAACACAAGGGTTCCCTTTTAAAAAGTAAAATTTTTGTTTTTTACCTAAATTCAATTTAGGATTTTAATATTCAAAACAAGTAGGTTGGTTATATTTTTCCGAACCATAAAACCCTCGAAGAAAATGATTTCCTCGAAATCGAAAAATCTTATTACTGAATAATCTCCATTTACCTTATATAACCCAATACATTTTTAATATTCTTGGATTTCTTGGGTAATAAAAAAGAACAACATAAAAGGGTTTATTGGAAATGAAGTGAATTAACATTGGAAAAAGCAAAGCATTATCGAAATATATTTATATGGAATAAAAATTGTATAATCCTGGTTATGTGGGCATAAAAACTTTTTAACGAAATAGGTATATTAATTTGCAGTTAAAAACTTTATTTCTTGGTCGGAGTTTAGGGCTTTATACTAAAAATGACAAATATTTAACAAACAGGTAGTTCTGTTAAACATAAAATTTATCTAAAGTAACATGTCAATATCACTTCCTGTCACCTATATCAAAAATATGACCCTGATAAAAATAAAATTTGTTGCTAATTATAATTACATGTCAAAAATGAATCCCGAAAAAAAGCGCACAGGAAATATGCTCACAGATATATAAGCGCACATGAAATAACCGCACACGGAAAAACACGCACATCAAAAAAAGCGCACTTGGAAAAAACCGCACGTAGATTAATGCGCACATAGACAGAACTGCACATGGATATCAAATAACTGGGATAGTCTACCCGTCACCTATACGGGGTGTTTACAGTGTCCGCGGAATATTGTAAATTAGCTGTTCTTTTCAAATGGGACAGTTTGTCGCAGATAAAACATTGTAGCTGGCACAATAACTTTCGATCTCCCAATATTACAATTCTGTTAGAATCTTCTATGCCGGAGTCGTGTAACACCAAGTCAGAATATTTCTCAGGAATCAAAAAATTACTCGTCAATGGATTTGGCAAGTGATTCTCTGTTTGATGATTTCGAAGAGTCCTAGAAAAAGACAATTGCTTCGGAATATAAGCCAGTTCATCATTGCTCACTCCTGATAGGACGTCTCTAATGACATTGCGAGGAGTGGTATCCACAGCTACCATCGCTTGTCGCATTCGACTTCTAACGATATTTGCTTCTACTTATTGGGAAAAGAAGTCATTACAGTGACTGGTTGGCTCTTGTACGATGTCTGCATTCATCGTTTTCAATAAAGAATGGCACTTTGTGGATCGATTCATGCGCCACCTCAAAAGTATATATTCCATTTGTTGAGCGAAAACGTAGATATTCAAACCCCTTATAACTCAGAATTGGTTTGCCTTTATGACTGGTTGAAAACTCCATTTTGTTTATTCAGAAGAAATGTCGACCTGTCTTGTTTGAAATTTAGGGTGAACTAAAGGAAACTTAAAGTGTGTAGCCTATTTATAGTCCAACAATGACAATAAAAAAAGGATTAATATCTTGTTTATGATTAAATAATATTATAATGAATAATAATTTTCTAGAAAAGGCAACGAGGTACCACGATGGCCGCAATAAAAGAATTAATGACTCTAATCTGAACTCATTTTCTAAAAATGGTAATTTAGACACAACAATGATATTAATGATTAAGAACTAATTTATTTTAAATAATATTTAAATTTCCCAAAATTGACATTTAGGTTCAACAATAATAGTAAGGAGAATGTTAATCACCATCCGATAGCTCACTACACCATTTTCTTTTACCTAACAATTATATAAATTTATTAATTTTCATTTATGATATAATGCCTTTTCTTCTTTGCATATATTGGTTTTGCGTGTACGCATTTTTCAATGTGCGCATTAATCTAGGTGCGGTTATTTCATGTGCGCTTATATATCTGTGAGCTTTTTTCCGTGCGGATATTTTCTGTGCGCTTTTTTCTTTTGCGCTTATTTCCGAACACCGTCAAAAATGATGTTAGACAAAATTATTACAAAAATATAAAATTAATGATGTCATATAAGACAGCCATTAAAATTATGCTATTTAACTTTAAGAAACACATCATTTACCTTTTCTTTTAAATGGATCATTGTAATTAAATGTAATTATTTACCTAATCGTTAATCGTTAGGTTGGTTTGGTAATTGTCTAAAAAGTGGCCGCAGCCCCGATATTAACCAAATTTGGTATACGGGGGTTTTTGGGGCGCTGATCACGAATCTAAAACTTTTGTGGCGGAAACCTTTTGTTTTCAAGATAGCCATCATTTATCTTGAAAATCAAACCAACCTTATTTACACTATTCCTTCTTCTTTTTGTACAGAATTCTTGACTTTTACAGACTTTTACACTAAATTGGAACACAATAGTTTATAAACACCTTTTAAAAACTTGTTTTTACATTTAATTTATACCTATTTTTCATTTAATTGCAAAAATGTACTTTTAAACGCCGCAACCATGTATACAATAGGGAATTTTTATGCAAACATGGCCGATCGTTTGAAAGTGAAACTTGGCAATTTAATGAAAAAAGGTGTAAAATAAACATAAAAGAAAGTTTAAAAATGGTGTTTATAAAACATTGTGTGCCACTTTAGAGTAAAAATTAAGGATTGTATACAAAAAGTAGGGGAAATATAGTGTAAATAAGGTTAGTTTGATTTTTAAGTTTGATGATGGATATCTCGAAAACGAAACGTTTTCGCCAAATAATTTTCGAGATTCGTGATCAGTGCGCCAAAAAACACCCGTATATCAAATTTGATTAAAATCAAGTTGCCTTTAAAATTATGACCAAGTTTGAAAAAAATGTTTAAGAAATTTTGATACTTCTTGTATAACGTCAAGTCTTATTATTTTAGTTCACATGGCACCACCATTACACTACTAATTTTTTCTTTACTTGTATAATTAAAGTCTTAAGAGATTTTTGAAAACAATTATAGAAATTATCAAAAATTTTATTTATATCAACAAAAAATTTAGTGGTATATCAGCAGTGTCACCAAGAATAAAAATTAACATTATAAAAAAGATCTTAAAAACTTTTTTTAAGGCAACTCATTTGCAATACATTTGTTTGCTCGCTATATTTGATAAAACAATTGTTTTTAGACGGTTAAAGGATGGGTGAAGATTTACTCTATTTCGGTCCGGTACTAATAAAATTATAATAATAAAAAAGGACCATAAATCAAAACGAAGTAAATGTAGTAAAGTAATACCGTAAAAAGGTAAAATTACATTTTTCAAGTATTAATTGTGCTCAAAGAAGACAGTAAACATTTCTTAACTAGACCTCTTGTTATTGGAGCACCCTAATGACAGGACCCTTAATAGCTGCGCCACATAGTATATATTGCTTCCACTCAGATGCAAGTGATGTAAAATGAATTGGATAAGACACGTCCTGAAAGGGGACTCACTTTGGATGCACTCTCATACCATATCAATATAGGACTTTCGTTTTATCCTTCGAATAGTCCATACGAGGTTTGTTTGCTACATAGATTTTAGTGTTTTAAGTCCACCAAAAAGGAATTCGCTCTGTCAGCCCATCAAAGAAAAAGGTTGTATAAAAAATTTTCGAAAAATAAAATTTCGAAAGAAAAATTTTCGAAAACATTTTTTTGAACAACAAATTTTCTAAAGGCAAAATTTTTTAAAAGAAAAAAGTTTGAAAGTGAAAATTTTTCGAAATGAAAATTTTTTGAATAACAATTTTTCACAAGTAGAACATGTTTACTAATAGTAATACAATTTTATAAAGTTATATTGAAGCGTAATTACATATATTTGTTTTATGTATCCTTCGAAAGTAAGGTCTTTAAAAAATAATAATAGTTTCTTCAAAAGTAATACCCCGGGTTGCAGTGCGCTGACGAAAATACTGCGTTGTAGGGCCATGTGATAATAAAGTTAACATTCAGTATTTTACGAAATTAAACCTGAAAATATTTATTAACAATTTTTTCAGGTAATTTCAGAAATACCCACACCTTGACGATTTTAGTCGGTTTTATAATTTATGTCAAATATACATTTTATGAAAATGTCATTAATAAAGTGCCAATTCAAGACAAATAAGCTTTATTATGGGTTTCTTTTACCTTAATTATAGAAAGAAGGGTAATTGTTTCATATCACTGTTTCGGCTATTTCAAGGAATTTTTAAAAATTTCTTTTACATGCTACTTATATGGATACAATATAATAATAATCCGGTGGGGGAGCTTCAAAAATATGTTTCAAATAATTTTTTTATTAACAAATATATACTAATACATACTTACGGGATGAAGAAGTGAACAGGGGTGCTGGGCAGGGTTAAAACAACAATAATCCAACAGGAGATAAAAAGTATTTTAAGTCACCCACGGAACTTTTTCTTTATAAAAATATAACAAAAGCTGCAAAATTGCACAATAATTGATTGTTTATTATCGTACAGGTCATAACGGGTGTCATTATAATAATATAATACGAAATAAAGTGCGATGTTGCCAAACTTTGCATCATTCACCGTACTATTAATCTTTGTCTATAAAGTGTAAAGTTAAAGAGAAAATACGACTGTTCAAGAAAGAGGAAAACAATAAAATTACATAGACTCGCGTCTAGAGAAACCCCGCTGGCGAGCTTCTTGACAGTGTTGACACATGAAACATGTTATATTATGCAGAGACTCGGCGCGTAATTTAAAAGGCTTTTTCTAAATAGTGCATTTAATGTAAAAAAGCAAATCATGGTTCTTTATTAATACATCTCCGCATTTTTACGTCCGAAATATAATTGGGGAAAATAAAAAGCCCCTTTGCTAACCAGAACTAACCATGACCGACTAGAACTTAGGGCTTTTAAATTTGTCTAATTTATTTGTAGAAGTTATAAACAAAATTTTAACAACATATGAGAAAAACCCGGGAAATATATAATTACATTTAAAAAAAAAATAACTTCTACAATATTAAAAATTATAAAAAATTTGTTACTAACTTCTATGTAGGGATAATTTAGACAAATTCAAAAGCCCTAAGTTCTAGTCGGTCATGGTTAGTTCTGGTTAGCGGAGCGGCTTTTTATTTTCCCCAATTATATTTATATATTTGTTAATAAAAAAATATTGAAACATGTTTTTAAATCTTTCCCACCGGATTATTATTATATTGTACCCATATAAGTAGCCTGTAAAAAAAAATCAAAAATCTTTTAAAATAGCCGAAACAGCTATATGAAACAATTGCCGAAAAAAGGAGGACACATCTTATTAAAAAAGTGATCAGTTTAATAAAAAATACAAAGGTAGGTTAATTTTTAGAAAAGATATTCTAGAACCAAGGGGAGATCATAACCATGCCGGGCAACTTTAAAAATTATAAGTTACAAATGCCGTGGAAGAAATAAGAAAAAAGACAAAATTTTCTCATAATGCTCCGAGAACTATTATATCTGAAGTATGTGGTGGTTTAGAAATAAACGAAATTACCATGGTCCGTATGCTCAGTATAAATAGCCTTTCCATAACTATCCACAATATAAGAAAATGCAAAAAGCATTTACCTGCAAATTCAAGAAATTTCAATAATTTTAAAGTACCAAATGAATTTAAGGTAACGAAAAGGGGACAAGATTTCATACTGGTAGATTTCAAAATTAATGTATATAATCGGATTTAAATTTTTGCGACATCTAGTAATGTACAATTACGTTCCCCAAATCGCTTATCAACTTTAATCATTGCATGGCAAAGTTGGTCACATTTGTGTAATACTAGTGTTTGCTCTCTTTCCAAATAAGATTGAAATCCTATATAAAAGCATGCTTATGAAGTTAAAAGGTTTCCTTAATGACAAAAAAGTTAAAAACATATTGACCGATTTTGGAATTTCAATAATCAAAGCAATGAATGAAGAATTTCCTGATGTTGCCCATTCTGGATGTTACGTGCATTTTGTTAGTTGCCTATAATGAAATTTAAAAAGATTGTCCTGAAAAAAAGATATGACACAGAAGTTTTGTTTTTATTCAGTGTCAAATGATTGCAAGCATTGGCATTTGTCTCTCCGGACTACGTCGATAAAACAATATTTTCCTTAATATGTGAAAGAAAATTGCTTCCCAAAGCTTTGAAATCATTCTGCGACTACTTCGAATGTACATGGGTAGGATCTAAAGAAAGACGGAAAAAAACTGCTCCGATATTTTTTCATAAATTGTGGAATTGTTTCCAGAGAGTTCTTTAAGGACAATGTTTCTCTAACAATTATATCGAAAGGTGGCGCCATGGGTTTTCTATTTAAATTGCATCAAAAAAACCGTCTATTCTTCAATTTCTTTTAGCTCTACAAAGAGAGCAAAGCTTAACAGAGTTTAAAATATCAAAAAACTATCGAGATAGTCAAAACCAGAAAAAAATATAATGACCTTTCAAAAAACTAAAAAAAGTAGAGTTTCAAAACAGTTTTTCTGATGATAAGCTGAAATTATATATTAGAAACATAGCATTTTTATTGTAATTTTTCTTTTGCTTATTTTTACTTAATTTGGCTTTTCCAAACATGTTAGTTATTATTAAATGTGTATGTTTTTATTTATTTGAAAAATTGTTACTTTGGAATAATAGTTTTTATAAAAATTTTAAGGTTTGAAAAAATTTTACTTTCGAAAATTTGGTTTTCAAAGAAGTTTTACTTTCGAATATTTGTTTTTTAAAAAATTGTTTTTTGAAAATTTTTAAATTTAGAAATTTTGTTTTTTTTTCGAAAAATTTTCACTTTTAAAGAAATGTTTTCGAAAATTTTTCTTTCGAAATTTTTTATACAACCGAAGAAAAATAAATCAATTGTACCCAGTATTGTCCAGTATTGCACATAATGTATGTTCTTTTAAATAGTGAATATTGACTATACACTGATCATTTATTGATAGAATGATTGCGGTTAGCTCTGGTTAAACGAGAAAATAGACATGGAATGTACAAAAAATAGCCATCTTGGAATAATTTATACTCAGTATGCCTATAAACCCAACGTAATTTAATTAAAAAAAATATGGCATACGTGTAGCTCTGCTTGTCGTCTTAATAGGCAAGGTCGACCTAGGCTTTTGATAAAAAAATAAAAGTTTTACGTTCTAGGGCCAAGCTTGACTTCCCTGAAAGGAAAAATACTGAACTATTTAAAAAGGCATACTGGGTACGAATGGTCCCTTTTTTCTTCGATGGGCAGACGGTCTTTTACGTTTTAGGGTGATTCGTAGTTTCTTTTTTAAACCACACGTTCTGGTGTAGCCTGGTGGGGGTTAAAAAACAGATTAAGTAAAAACAAAAGAGTCCTAACACAAACCTGTCATACCTACCTCGTCGTTTTTTTTTTACTTCTCAGTACTTCGACTTGCTCGTAAAAAGAATTTAGTGATTTTTTAATAATTTTTAAATGATTTTCCATAGTTTAAAGCCACAAAATAAGTATATTTCTAAAAGGTGCTGAAAAAATAACCGATTTAGAGAAACCCCATTCATATAATTAACACATGATTACGATAGCACTATTTACTAAGCATAAACTACATTTCATCAAAAATAATCGCGCAGTAAACAACATTCGGAGAACTTTTGTTTAGATAGACACGGACAATATTTTCTTTTTTGATTTATTACTTGTATGTAGCCAGAGTGATTGTTAGCCAATTTAAAGAGTTTTTGAGTTTCCCATTTCTATCCACAAATATAAACAAACCTTAATGTATTTTTTTACCTACTAAGTAATCAACATTGTTTTAAGAAGACATTTGCTTAACAATATTACAAATTAAAAAAATCAAAGCCCAAAAAGTCTTAAATCTTTTGAAATTTTGGAATTACAGCTTGCGATACAACAACAAAGAGACAAAAAAAGGAATATTAAAAACTTAAAAAAAACAAAATTGACGATGGTGGCCGATAAATAAAACGTCGCGTCGGTTGGTAAATCTGAAAGCACCATCGTACAGGGGATAAATAGTGATGTGATGAGCAATACCGGTCTTGGTCTTGCGGTCTTTTTATATAAATAGATTTTAAATATCACTTTCGGTTTAGAGGGAAGAGTCAAATTAATGCCAAAAGAATAATAATAACGTCATTTTTATTAAAACCGAAAATGATATTAAAAAACCATCTACGTCGACATTGTTCCTATATGACAGTTCAATAATTTCCAGCATAATATACAGGGTAGCTATTTTTTTAATGGATTTTTCGCCATAAATTTTTTATTTTAGGTTAAAAGCTCCAAATAAGGGAGTTTTCTTAAGTGGCAGTGGATTCTTCAAAAAATTCTGGAATAGAAAATAATTTCACAATTTACACCCTTTTTTCTATAATTTTTGTATGTTCGGTTTTTCACTATCATGAGCGGTTTCGGAGATATGGAACTTTGTCATACTATTAAGCCAACCTTGTATATGCGTTTGAGGATAAAAAGTTCTTATGAACTAAAAAGTTTCATGAATAACTTTTTTTTTAATCAGAATCCAATGTTTACATATCAGAATCATTTTTCCGGAAATTTCATATCTGGTTGAAATTAAAAGTTCTTAATTTTTTTTTCTGCTCATACAGTATACGGTTTTGTATTTGCTTTAATTTTATAAACTTCTTTAAAGAAAATTTAAATATGCAATTCTTATCACTAAAATGTTTTTTTTGCCACTAAATGTATAAAAGCAGATTGTGTCTTAATTTAACTAAAAATAGAGCGGTATAAATAAATAAACCTTTACATTTAAAATATGCTTTTTAATTAAATAATTTAAATGTACGTGTTAAGTTAAACTTGGTATATCTTAAAATGTTAAAGCAAAAAATATAATCTCCATATTTATTTATTTTTAAGCATTAAAAAATGTATTTTATTTAATATTGTTTAGTTTTAATTATTACTACCCAAAAAAAGCAAGACCAGCAAGACCAAGACCAAGATCATGACCGTGTGGTGCAAGACCAAGACCAAGACCTTCTTTTGGCTTGCAAGACCAAGACCAAGACCAAGACAAGCTCGGTCTTGGTCTTGCTTTGCTCCTCACTAGGGATTAAAGTGCCGATGTAAATGTAATAATTTTGTTTAAACAATATTAAAAAAAAAAACTAGAAAAAATATAATTGCTTTTATAAAATTCTAATTTTTTGACATATCTTCTAAAAAAATACTTCGAATTTTAAAATATTTTAAGGGGCAAATAGGCAGTTTGCCATAATTAAGTAATAATCTGCTATAGTTCAGATCCTCAATTATCCAAATTCTAAAACATTTTTAAGTGAAAACATTTTTATAAATTTGCATTTTTTTGGACAAGCTTAAACGTAAGAATACCTGGGCGAATTTTCTTTTTATTTTTACCTGTCCGATTATTTATTTATATTTTTTGATCAAAACTTTTAATTTTTTACTTCTTTATCCAAAAATATTTTTATTTGGCTATTTATTTGGGATTTCTTTAAAACTTTAAATACGTATGTTTTTTTGCTTTAAAAATTGTTAAAAAATTTTAAGCTGTCCTTCAATGCATCACTAACGCTTATCGGATTTTTTTTATTATTTTTGAGGCTGTTACTTAAACATTCTTTTATATACCTTAAAAGTCTCGTTTCCCGTAGCAGTCTTTAATTAATTTATTATTGTATAAAATTATTTAAAAGTAAATTATAAATATAAATACAAAAACAATTTAACAATTAAAAGCTACAAAAATAAATATTTTAGTTTATTTCTTTTATCAATTTTTATGACGGAAAACCTAAAATATTTTTCCGTCATATGCAATGAGAAGGATTTTTAGAATAAACAGACTGTAAATCCTTATTTGGAAATGAAAAGCAAAATAAAACCAGATAAGGAAAGATTTATTTTTTGGTAGTGTTTACTTATAAAAACCGCTTCTGACAAAAAATCTAAAAAGGAAATCTGCGAAAATATAGGAAACTTAAATTGTTAGTAAAGGTTCGTACACATTCAACGGGTAATAATCCACAAAGAAACAGATACCAGGAGCGTAGATAAAAATAAATTAATTACAAAGTATTCTCTTTTTTTATAGGCAGTTAAATTTCAAGGGAAATTTTAGCGATGACTTGAAGCACAGCATGGAT
>JAHBCN010012254.1:5000-27334 GCA_019359885.1 Listronotus oregonensis
CTTTGGAACCCCGTACGAACCAAAATACGCATTATAGAGCTATGCGCCCATAAACACTTTTTCTTAGGATGACAAAAGCTACAACATACATATATCGATTTTAGCTATTTTTACCGGGGGCCACTTTCCATATGAAATGATCGATAAGAGGAGCTTTTAAGCTCCGTAGGGGACAAAATACGCATAATGGAGCTTTGCGCCAATTGAGACTTTTTCTCAGGATGACAAAAGCTACAACATAAATCGATTTTAGCCATTTTTACCAGGGGCCACTTCCCATTAGAAATGATCGATAAGTGAAGCTTTTGAGCTTCGAGAAGCCAAAATACGCATACTAGAACTTCGAGCACACAAAAACTTTTACTCAGGATGACCAAAGCTACAACATAATATATCGATTTCAACCGTTTTCATCGGGGCCATTTTGTATAAGAAATAATTGATTTGAGAAGCTTTGGAGCTCCGTAGTAGCCAAAATAGGCCTAATGGAGCATCGTGCCCCGTAGGACTTTTTCTCAGACCAAAAAAAGCTACAACATATATCGATTTTAACCATTTTTACCAGAGTCACTTCCCATAAGAAATGATCGAACTGTGGAGCTTTGGAGCTCCGTAGGAGCCAAAATACGCATAATGGAGCTTCGTGCCCATTCACAATTTTTCTCAGGATGACAAAAGCTACAACATATATTAATTTCTGCCAGTTTCACCGGGGTCACTTTCCATAAGAAATGATCGACAAGTGAAGCTTTCGAACTTCGTAGGAGAAAAAATACGCATAATGGAGCTTCGTGCCCATTGAGACTTTTTCTCGGAATTACAAAAGCTACAACATATCGATTTCAGCCATTTTTACCGGGGGCCACTTCCCATAAGAAATGTGCGGGGTCCTTTATTACGTTTTCTGGTGCATGTACATTTTCTACAATAGTAATTTACGTTATACGAGTAAGTCCGGTAGGTTACTTGTAACAGTTCGAGTTAGACATTATGGACGAGGCGAAGCTAGGATCCGAGTTGAGAATGTCTAAACGAGTAACTGTAAGAAGTACTACCGGACGTGTATCGCAATTTATTTTATTTCATAAAGTGAGTTTTGCCCTGATGGCAACAGTCAACAAGTGGAAGAAAATGTCATGTTGGCTAATTTTTAAATGTGTTATTTGATTTATAACTCTTTAAAACATTATTTAATATATTTCAATCCTTGAAAATAAACTTATTTTGATTTAATAAAAAAAATTGTAAACTCTAAAAAAATTAATATATTGTTACAGAGTTGTTATTAAAAATGTTACTGCTTAAAAGTATAACACTAATTAAATTTTGTAATTTTTAAATCACCAAAAATCCACCCCATCCAATATAAGAATGCAAAAAATAGTACAAAACCGCGGATTTTTAAAAAAATGCATCGAATAGCCTTTAGAATGCTACAAAAAATTGTTCTTTTATGCATAACTTCCTCAGTTTTTGCGATAAAAAATTCTTTAAAAAACCCTTTTGTTTGTTTTTCAAGGACTTTAAAGTCCTGTGTATTAAAACTGTTTAAACGCCTTACTTTTTTAAAGAGGTAAGTTAAAAGGGCTAAAACAAGGTAGTGCTCATACAGTAAATTTAAAAAAAATATATTTGTATTTCAAAAAGCTACAATTTAATACCCTGGTAATTTTTACGTATCTTCCTTAGTTTTTAAGTTATTGTCAAGAAAGGTAATTTTTTATTAAAATTCTGAAATTCGATTTTTCTTTGCAGCTACATTTTTTCAAAATCAAGAAATTTAAGTCGGTTAAAATTTTAGAATGTATTTTAATAGATAGGTCAAGAGAATTAAAAAAGGGCCAAGACTCATTTTAGTTAACCATAACTCACCTAACTTTTATGATACATACCTTTTTTAAAAAACAAAAGGTCTTTGTAAATGCTTTAAAAAAGGCATTTATTAATTTTCCTCGAAAAATACATAGATTTTGCGTTATTTGCCTTTGAAACTCTAAAATTTTGTGTTTAATGAATAACAGCTAACCTTTAACAAACCACAACTTGGTTTGTATTGGTCCCATAGCGATTTCAAAAAAAACTTTTTATTCGTTTTTTTAAAAGCTAAAATGTTGTTATTTACTTTTTTTTTATAAAATGCATACTTATCGAGTCATTTGCAAAAAAAGTGAATAAAAACGTCGATTTTATCGACGAAAAACTTACTTTCGATATTACTCGAAAAGTATGCATATTACAAAAAAATGCATGGAACATTTTTTACTAAGAAATCATTTGTCCATCGATTCCTCTGGTTAGTACATAAAAAAAATTCACTCCCGAGATGGTTCGGCAACCACCTCCAAGGTAAGGGCGCCTTTCGGCATGATATAAATATTGATCCTTGGACTATTTCCTATCTACTGCTAAAATCTCAGTAGTTCAGTAAATGAAGGGACAAAGCTGTAAATAAATCTGTACAGTTTTCCCTGGCGTAATTCTTAGGTCTTTGGGGATGCTTTCGAGCGAAAAAAAGTTTATCAACAAGAAGAGCTGAAAAAGGACCCTCAAGGCCCGAAAAATAGGTTTTCCACTAATATCTGCCAAAAAATGCAAATTGGAAAATTTTTGTTTTGACAAAAAATTAAAATTGCCTTGTAATCTACAAAAATGATTCCTTTAATTTTTTTCAAAAAATCGATAGTTTTCGAGATAACGGGACCCAAAAATCCCCTCATTTGAGCTGTCGCTCTACGGCTAGAATGCCGCTATATTCATGGATTCACTTATAAGCGGGCGGACGAATTATTCCATTACTTGGGCAATAATGTACATTTTTTAACTATTCAAAGTTCATCGGAACGAGAAAACCTGTACCTATCATTGCAAATGAGTTTGGGTCCATTCTGATTTTTCTAAAATATTAAGAAAAGCTATCAATGTTTTTTTAACAATATTTTGAGAGTATCTCATTAATTTACTGATATTTTTTGAAAAAATTGTTTGTTATTAACATTTCTTTTTTATAATAAGACCTTAGTAAGTGTTCAATGATCCCAGAAAATTCCCTTCACCATATTTCTTGCGTTTTGATAAAAAATTGTTTTGCCCATCTGCATTTTTTAGCCGTTTTCGAAGTTCTACAATATCTAAAGAATAAACGCGACTCAAAAACTCATCATCTATCAAATGATTTTTCAATGCACATCATATGAAACCTTAGAGTGTCTAGTTTCTAAATGTAATTTTTTCTTTTTAATAAAAAAATAATTTTTCAAAAATCAAGGAAATTCATTACATCAGTGACTCGCGGACTCACAACTAACCAGATCTATCCATTGTGGATTGTTATGGATTTTTCGACGGCCGTTTTTGCGAAAAATATTGGTGTTGCGAAAAAAATGGTGAGGACCATTTTTGTAGATTTTAAGGTGATCTTTACTTTTTGTCTAAACAAAAATTCTCTAATTTGCACATTTTGGCAGATATAAAAGGGAAACTCATTTTTGTGACTTTAGGGAGTTCCCACGTCGGAATCGTGGGCATCCACGAAGACCTAAGAATTACCCCACAAATGAAAACTGTCGAGATTTATTTACAGCTTTGGGTACTTTCAGGTCTTCAGTTACTGGGCTACAGGTTATTCTATGCATTTTGAAAAAATTGCTAGGCAAAATTATTGGTTTTCTGGACTAGTAGTCATTATTTACCTAAAGTCGGTTTAAGATTTTAACCAATTAAAATGCTGTGTATTTTATAACAATCATAACTTATGACACCCACGACACGTTACTATTTAGGCTTTAAGCCTGCGTCGACTGTCCGACGGACAAAAAAATCGAGACAACAAAAGGCATTATCTACAACCCTTAAGCAAATATATTTTAACAGTTTTTATAATCACCATATAGTGGATAGAAAATGCAATTGATAAAAAAATATAGCTATAAAACAAATGAATAAAACACAAAATTTCACAAATTAAAATTAGTTGGTTTTGTCATTAAGAGCGCAATTGAGCAAAAATATAAATAAATAAGATTTTTAAACCAAATAATAATATTTTAATTACTTTTGGTTAGGATCCATAAAACAAAAAAAAAATAAAACAATTCTTTTTTAACGTTATATTAACTTTATAATACAACTTCTACTTATATTTTATTTTTTGAAACAGCTGGCCTTTTTATTAACACACGTTTCAACACCGGAAGGCTCTGTCAATAATTAATTTAGGTAAGGATCAGAAACTCTGGAATGGCTTTTAGGAAACCCTTCTTAACGAATGGTTGACAGTAAATAGATTTATTAGGGTAAGAAAAAATAAAAAAGTAACGTGGATCCCATCGGTCAAACGTTTTTTTGCAAGAGTGTCAGAAGATGGTGTAGGAAAAGAATTTAATTATGTTGAACATCTTTTATTTTATACGATTTTACTTAAAATAAATTAACCGGTGCGAAGATTTTTAAATATAAGTAACTTACACAACAACAGTCTCTACCTACTTAAATAAATCAAAACCAATTTTTCTTTTAAAAAGATTCTTGGACGCATCGATTAGTGTTTTTAGTTGTGCTCTTTTCTAAGTAAGAAATATATATACAGTATATACTAAATTTGAGATTAGATATTATTGACGGTTTTTTCTTTAAATTTGAGCCCAAGTTTAAGTATTTTTAAAGCACTACATTACTTTTAAATTTTTCTTTGGTTTCGTTTGCAGAATAATAACAAAATTTTACTTAAAAAATAAACCATATTTTATTTACATTGATACTATTTCTTTTATACATGCTGAAAATTTAATCCCCCATATCCACATTTCGCCATTGCAAAAAAACATTTTAAAACTTTTTACGGTACACCCTATATGATCAAAAGTCACACTGGATAACGTAAAATGCCATTACGAACAAAAATTATATATAGATATATTTTTTGATTTTGTATACGGCTTTATGTTTTTTATTTTAAATATACCCTGTATATGTGTGTGTCATAAAAAAGTTTTTATTTTTTTTTTAATTCCGAAATTTGTACACGCCGGATCCATTTGCAAGAGTTTAAATTTTCAGCATTTATTAAAGAAACAATATCAATGTTGAAATACTGTTTATTTGTTAAGTAAAACTTTGTTACTTTAATCTTTTAGCAAAAAGAAAAGAAAAAATTAAAATTGGGTCCTAATATGTACCTTAAAAATAATCCTAAAAAATGGGATCCGATTAAAAAAAAACAGCTTTAAGGTCAGATTCTAACGACCATGCACACTTTAAATGGATTTGGCGACCGGTGAAATTTAACCAAATTTTAACATGTCATTTAGGACCTTAAAAAAAAACAATTTTTATCATTGCACCAAAACTCTAAATATAACTCTTTTGTCTAAACGTAATACTTTTCTAGTTTTAATGATCAAATCTAAGTTTTCAGATTCTCGGAAGTTTAGTTAAGTTTTTAATTTTACTATTTATCAATTGACAATCGTATTCTCTCGGCAAGCAAAACTTTTTATAAAGAATGAATTTTCTTCGAAAAATAAAATTTTGGTCCATTTGCCCTCTTGTCTACCCCATCGCCGGATATACTGTGTATCTTTTTTTACTTTAGTAAAAGCGTAAATTTCATAATTGTAATTGAGTAGCAGTAATTATACCCTCGTTAAAATTATTGATTTTTAGAAATAAGTGTTCTTCCAGAATAGCGTAAACCAAAGGAAGCATAAACTTTATTCCTACACTTGGCTTTCAAATCAATTTAAACGCCGGCATCAGTTTAACACGGCTTTACACGCAACCATCTGACCGCTATATCTTCGTTCTCGTTTTATCTTATCTAACCTCAATAAATCTATTTACTGTCAATTATTTGTAAAGGGCAAGCTTGGAAATGTTTTCCTTTACTATACTCTGTAATCGTTACCCAAGAAGTATGGCTTATTACCATTTTACGATTGCTTGAAAAATAGTCACGATGAGCTACGATTTATTATTATATCATATCCAGAAAACAAAGCTAGAAAATGTGCACAACCTCGCAATTTTTTAAAAATGCATATATTTGCATGAAAATTTGGGATTAAGCTAAAGCCTACCCTTCCCTTCAAATCTATACTATGCCGATGGGCGCTCTTTTTAACTTAAACTACCCTTTATTGCTAAAACCTATAAAACTATACATTTAAGCTTAAGTTAAGTAAAATTTGACACAAGTAAGTTAAAAAAGTAGTATTTTGTTTCTTTGAAACATTATCTGAAATATTTCAGCCCTTTAAAATCAACCCCATATTATTTTTTTTAATATATTTACCCTAAAAAATAATATGTTATCACAGTGTTTTGCATGAAAATTTGGGATTAAGCTTAACTTACCCTTCTATTTAAAATCTCCGGTATGCTAAAGGTAGCTATTAATTTTTTAGGGGTGAAAACTACCCCTTATTGCAAAAACTTTTATATTAAAGATTAAGTCACATAAAAGTGGGCTTGTATAAATTGAAAAATAGGTATTTAATTCTTTAAAACATTATTTAATAAATTTTAACCCTTGAAAATCAACCCTCATAATTATTAATTAAAAAAAAATTATTTACCCTAGAAAAATTCACATATTGTCACAGAGTTGCAATTAAAAAATTAGCAGCTTAAATGTATTACTTATTTAATTTTGTAATTTTGTTAATCCTTAAAAATTCACCCCTTACAATATTACCATGCCAAAAATGGTACAAAACCGCGAATTTAAAAAAAAATGCATCTTATTGCTTTTAAAATGCTCCAAAAAAAATTTTTTTAAGCATAACTTCTTTAGTTTTAGTGATAAAATGTTCTTTAAAAAACCATTTTGTTGGTTTTTTTAAGAGCTATAAGGTCCTATATATTAAAACTGTTTAAAATCCTTAGTTTTTTAAAGCGGTGAGTTTAAAAGGCTGAAACAAGGTAGTGATTGTCTATACATATGCATTTTAAACGTTTATATCTCACATAATTTTCGTTATACAGTAAATTTTAAAAAAGCAAAATGTTTATAATTTAAAAAACTACAATTTGATGCTTTAGTAATTTTTACGTATCTCCCTTAGTTTTTTAGTTATTTTGAAGAAAAGCCATTTTTTATTAAAATTCTGAAATTTGACTTTTACTTGCAGCTCTATTTTTTTCTTTAATTAATCAATTTAAATTGGTTAAAATTTAAGAATGTTTTTTTGATACATAGATAAAAAGAATTGAAAAAGGGCTACGACTCATTTTAATTAGGTTGGTAGTTAGGGGGTTGTTTTCGAAGATTCTTGCACTAAAAAAATTTAGGTCTAACCTTATTTTAATCATAACTTACTTAATTTTTTTGATAAATCCTTTTTTTTTTTAAAAAAAGTCTTTGCAAATGTTTAAAAAAATTATTATTTATTTTCCTCGAAAAAATACGTGGATTATGCGTTATTTGCCTTGAAAACTCTGAAATTTTGTGTTTGATGAATAACAACTAACCTTTAACAAACCACAACTTGGTTTATATGGGTCCCAAAACAATTACAAAAAAAAAACATTTAATTTGGTTTTTAAAAGCTACAAGTTTGTTATTTACAGATTTTTGATATAATGCATACTTATCGAGTTATTTACAAAAAACCGATCAAAAACGTTTATTTTATCGACGAAAAACTCCTACTTTCGATCGCTCGAAAAGTATGCATTTACAAAAAAAAATGCTTAAAAATCATTTTTCTATCGATTTTTATGGTCAAAATATAAAAAAAAATTCCACCCCCGAGATGGTTTGGCAAAAACTCCCTTCGGCATGATATAGATTTTAATTCTTGGACTATTCGCTACCTACTGAAAGGCAAAATGCTTCGTTTTCTGGGCAATTATTGGGTAGTTGTGCTATGTTAAGAAACAAAACTTATTTTTTAAAATTACAGTTAGTGAATTCTTATAGCTTAAAACAACATATTCGGTATTATTTTTTGATATTATTTATTATTTGGGATGGGATTAACGTATTATTTTTTTGTTATTTTTATGTGTTTTTTCTATTTATTTAAGAAAGTCAAATATTCAATAAAACTAACTAACTATATAATGTGTCCAATAAAATGTGAGAAATCTCAGGGATATAAATAAAAAACACATAAGAAGAATACTTTAAGTTCATATGAATTTTTTTCGTATTAGCCTCTTCTTCGGAGATATTCACTCTTAAAGGGCTCCAATGAAATCAAGTTTTTTAGACGTTATTGTTGAACCACCAGGTATATTCCAGTTTTATTTTAATAGGATTTAAATATGAAAAAAAAACGAATTTTCTCAATTCGTCGTGCTTCTGAGTGTATCGGACTTTGAGGAGTCCATGTTGAACTCTATTACAAAATTTTTAACCAATTGTTTAACTTTTTATTAAAACTAATATGTTGGTGACGGGGAAAAAATTCTCTTTTTCATATTTAACTCGAGACAAGGGGTAGGTGGTAGGTTTAAAGTGAGTGGACTTTTTACGCCCTCCACTGCGACTGCTCGGTCTATTGTGGCTCACACCTTTTTATATTTCTCCCAATAGGACCGGACTTCTAATGAAACCGACAACAGATTGGAAGAGAGTTCTTACATCTCCTCTTACTCGTGGCTCACCGGACACGAGCACAATGTGTCTAATGTGTTCTGATGTCCCTGTCTCCTGGAGATTATGATGAGCAGACGATTAGATCCGTTATGCCCTCCTCTCCCGATCTAGTGACGTGGGTAGCTACCAGGTCCTTGTTACAGGAACCAGATGTTCTTTCTGAGGCCGCATCTCCGGCCTTACCCTATGAAAACGGTCCTATCCGCTTTCTATTTAAAGCCAGGGAACACTTTTTTCTACAAAGGCGATTCTGTCCGCCTTCTGTTTGGATTCAGGGAACCCTTCCTAAGCACCTGTTTGTTCGGGATGGATTAGCCCTTCCCCGTGAAACAGGCGCCGGTGACTTCAGGGGCACCTTTCGAAACGGATCTATCCGTTTCGGTCAGCACACCTTTGTCACTTTTTTCTATGAAAGCGGTTCTGTCCGCTTTCTGTTTGGAGCTAGGGAAGTAATAGTCCACCACGGCAGAGCCCCGCATTACCGCAGTAAGGCTAGATACTCTGAGAGGTCGCCCTGTTGGCACCGTTGGAGACACCTGTTTAAGGCACAGGATGTCATACACTTATCAGCACGGTATGCTAACACCTTGAGTTAAGCCTTGTGTTCATCTTAGCTTTGGATCCTGTTCCATACGCTAGCCAAAAGAGTTGCCGATAACCAGCAACTCTAACGCATGTGTACATCTTATTAAACTAAAGTTGAAATATACCTGGGTTCATAATTATAAAAATTTTATTGCTCTTAACAAACAAATTGTAAAAAATTTTATTCTTGTATATTTTTAATGTTTTTCTTTTAATCCGGTACAATAACTTTTTTTCCTTCGTTAATGGCCTTACAAACTGGTGTATTGTCTAGGTAACAGCTATTTAACTAAAAATTAGTCAATATGTCGGGCCCCTCAATAATTAATATGACAATACTCGACATATCATTGCAGTAGGCGGAGTAGCAAAGAAAGAAAGACAAAAAAATCGCAACCATAATATTATTAAATATAAACTTCTTACAAAAATAATGTATTAAGAGTTTTTAAAAATACAATGTGTTTATTTTAATCAATTGCATAAGTTAATTTTTGGTTTTTAAGATTACCACCAAACGATTATTAAGGAATTTCAACATCAGGTAAGGTTCTCCCATCCATACGAAATTCCTAACATAGTAGTAAGTTTGGCAAGGTTGAATATCCCTGGATAATGCTGTATGTTAAAGCGAAGTTTGAGCATTCTCTAATTTATTTCAAATATTACTAAAACTTTGAGTGACATGTGGTTGTATATGTGCCTAGGGATTACTGCGCCTTGTTAGTTAGGTATTTAAATAACACAAACTAATAAGAAGCTACATCAAATTATAGAAAAATTCTTTTTTACCTAATACTTATGATTCCTAAATATATATTACAACAAATGTAATGTAATTTTTACAGTTAAAAGCCACATGAATAATATTTTATATAAATTTATAAGGGGTGTAAGAAATAATTTTAAATAGTATTTAATAATATATGTCCTATTAAATAGAAGGAAATCTTGGGATAAAATTAATATATTACTTGGTGTTTAATAACACATAACACAATTTCTTAATGTACAACGCTCTATTGGATATTGTTTTCACAACTGAGACATGCATGATTCTTAGTTAATATACATTTAGTATATGTAGAAGTACTAATATTTAAAAGTATTTGACATTTTATTGCATGTGACACCTTTTACCCCGTTAGCCAGATTTTTCAGAATAGACATGTCATTTATATTTAAATATATGATTTTTTTCCAGAAAATTACAAAAAAGGATCCTGTTTTATATAAAAATCGTGATTTTATAATATTTAAAAAAAAAGCTTCCTACCACATTGCTTAATAAGTTTTACCCTGCTTGTATTAAAAATCAAGCGTCTAATAACTCATCGTTCTAATTTTATTATTTTTTCTTAACAAGCAACAGTTGTATTACAATGTTATGAAAAATTGGTTTAAAAAAGGTAATTGTTCAGATGTGTGGCTAAACCTATTTTTATTTATGAATAATCAAAAAATCAAGATATTGACAAGTTTTTTTTATTTTGTTCTATTTTACGGCGGATCTACGAATCTTTTAGGTAAAAAAAAGGTGTTAACTTTTATTTTTAAAATAAAAACATGGGCATTTTTTAAGTTTTTTGTCAATAAATGCATCCATTTAAGGTTAGCAATTTCTAGTGATATGTTTCTTATTCTACGTGTAAAGACAAATAATTCCAAAAATATAAATCTTTGGATTTTTCAAATATTTTTTCAAAAAAAAAATTTTTATTGAAAAATTTATATTTTTGATTTTATTTTTAATTTACTTTAAGAATAAAAATATTTGACAACTAAAAAAAGATTTATACTGTTGATTTTACATTTTAACAAAGTCGAGCCATATAACTAAACAATTACCAAAAAAAGGTAATTTCTTAATTTATTATACCTTATAGGGTGGGCCTTTAAATTGCTGAAATTTGTACGACCATAAATATTTTAAAAGATACATAATACCATAGAAAATTTAAGTTTTTTTACAGTTACTGCAAAGTGATAAATACCATTTACTTTATCAGTTTGTCAACCAAATCTACAAGCCTAATTTAAAGAGCAAGCGCAGGGCTATGCAGATATTTCTTTTATATGACCTTTAACCAATCTTAGAGGGAAGCACCAAAAATATTGTCCGTTTTAAAGCTTCTACAGCTTAATTATGTTCGTTCGCGAAATAAGTCTACTAGTACTAGTCCTTTCTTCATAACGATTTTAATAAAAAAGCACAGAAAGTTCTTCTTTCAAACAAGAAACTATTTCTTCAATACGGATATGTATAATCTATATGTATTCCAAATTAGAGCCTGTCAAAAATGTGTTTGCTAAGTCTGGGGAACAAAGTTTTTCACAATTCTTAGCATTTTCCATTCCACTGAAAAAAAAGCCGATCGCCTTATTACTGACATTATTCTTATAAGGAAGTTTCTTTCTTTCGCTCACCGATTAGTTTTGTGAAACATGTTGCTTTTCTGTTGGTATTTTTACGGTTTCTGTTTCGAGAAATAAGATAATATTATTTCTTCTTTAGCGTCTTTAGCAGGGAAATAAGAAGTACCTTCCTTATGCATTCCTTTTAACTTTGCTTGTTTCTTTCTTCCTAGAGTGTCTAATCTGTTGGACTTTCTGCCAGTAGAGGTCCTTCCTTTCCCTTTAAATCGCTAAATTGTTAGGGTGACAAAGTGATGAAAGGTTGCAAGAAATGGACTGTTATAAGCAACTAAGTAATTAAATTTTGACACATATGCTTCTTAAAAGAAAAATATTAAAAGTAGTTAAAAAAATAAAACCCAGTAAACGATGATATAATGAATGAAACGAGTTTTTTTATTTGAGAACGGTTAAAGATACTTACTAACCAAAACATTCTGTACCAATTTACAAGTAAAGACAAGATTTAGTGTTATTAATATTAATGTATTAACCAAATAAACCTCAGATGAAAAATGTGTATTAAATAGGTACTATTAGAAGACTTTGTTTATTAATATTTTCGTATTAATAACCTACCTCTTACACCATTTAAGAAACCCACAGTACGTTAGTACTTTACTGTACTAGACTGCCCTTAGATAAAAAAAAGCTTAACCTTTTGAAGCAAACCCGATTTGAATGAAATTTTATTTCTATCAATAACCGTTGGGCTGTAGTTTTCGAAGCAGCTTTCAAAAACAAAAAACAGCCTTTTTAAAGGTAGTAGCATTAAGATAGTAAATAATCGTTTAGTAAAGCTTACAAAGAATTCTATAACTTTATAAATAATCTTAAAAACCTAATAAAACAAAATTTTTAGTTACATAAAAAAATGATTTTTAATCTTTGCTGCTAAAGAGGTGGTTTTAAACATTTAATAAGGCTATATAATTCCAAAGAATTCTAACACAGGCACACAAAAAATAAAGTTCTGAACCAAATTTGTGAAGTACCCCCGCTATGTTTTTCGGTGCCCTAAAAACGAATTCGAAGTCAGAATTTAACCATCACCCTTAGATTTTGCCCCAGCAACCACCGGCAGCCCCCCGAAGGGTCAAAATTTTATTCATTTGAAAAATATATAACAAAAATATCTGACAATACCTTTTTTGGTATAGTAAAAACAAATATAAAGTTAGAATTTACCCATAACCCTTGAATTTTACCCTAGCAACCCCCAGCAACTCCTAGCACCCCGCCTTCGGGGGTGCTGGGGAGTTGCTGGGGCAAAATCTAAGGGTGATAGGTAAATTCTAAATTCGGATTCGTTTTTAGCGCACCAAAAGACATACCGAAAGGTACTTCACATATCTGTTCAGAACTCTTTTTTATGTACTTGTGTAATGATAAAAATGTGTATTCAAAAATAAATTTTTATTGTGGCATAAAAATAAGAAGAAATATGCAACAAAGATATTTATAATAATTAAATATTAAAAATGGTTTGTGAATTATTAACATATTTTAACAAAGCTTTGTTAAAATAAAAAAGAGTTGCTATACAACCAGGAATTCTTCCACAAAAGCAATATGTTTCTTTTTAAAATGCCAGCAATATTTTTATAAAACAAAGTTTGAACATATTGCCACAACCTGCGTCAGTCATTAATTAAAGGTAATTTTATCACTTCCAAACTTGCTTTAAGGGCCCCTTTTCCTTGAACTGTTTGACATTAAATAAATTTATTAGGGTTAGTAAAGATAAAATACCTCGGATGTGTCAGCAGCCTAGCACGTTATTTAACGTTGAAGGGATAACGGTATTTCAATGCATTCTAAAAGTAAAACTTGGGGGGTAAGTTTTTAATATTTAGCAAAACACTCATAAGTATTAACTTCTTGTTGGTCCGACGCGACGGCATTATTTTGCTAACTTATGCTATCTTTTTACCTAAAGTGTTTAAAAGTTTGTTTGTTCTGATACTGAGTGGTATATGACATGCAATAATGATTTTTTTGTAATTACCTTTCTGGTTAATAAAAATGTAAATAATGTAATCTGTTTATAAAACGCCTAAATTTAAAAAATAATGAAAATTAGGCAAGAGAAATATTTACAACTTTTGGTATTTTTTTACTTATCGGACCCTTGGCCGATTTTATTGAAATTCAATATACGGAGGCTTTTTGGGGCGCTGATTACAAATCTAAAGTCAAATTTTGTCGAAAGCTTCTAGTTTTTAAGTAATAACACCCTACTCGGATCTAACTTCAAAAATGCACAACCTTTCCTAAAATTTCTCCTTCATAAACCTGGCCAGAGCCAAACTGAATGATTATATGGTAGAACACCTTTTATCTTACAGGATAAACTCATTTACTCATTAGTTTTATTAAAAATACACATTTAAAAATTTTAATTTTATATTCAAAAACAATCAACGAATTATCTAGGAATTTTTAAAAAGTGAAACTGATAGGCGCCATATTTAAAATTTAAATTGTTTTACCAGCATTAGATGTAAAAAAAGTAATTAAAAAATATATTTTATTGGTAGAGAAATTATTATTTTTAAAAGCATTGAATCCAAGTAAAAGCAATATTTTAATATTTTGTAAAAAGAGCATTAAAAAAAGGGTACAAAAGGACTCCTGCAGTTATATTGCAAAGTGTTTTTATTTATAAGTTAGAGAATAAGTAAGGCAGGGGCGCATTTTCCTGAATTTTAATTTGATTATATGTATTAAATGGGTAATTGACAACATCCTCTTTTTTAAACCCAAACAAAATAAATGCAGTTAATGTAAACTTTATTTTTGCACCATTAAAATTTAAAAAATGGGCGCTTTTCAATTATTTACGAAGTTGTACCACGGCTTAAAAATTCCTAGATAGTTTTGTTGACTTTTTAAAGGTAAAAATATTTTTTGGTGATGTTTGTCGTTAAAAATAACGAATAAAGAAACGTAAAAATAAATGTATCCTAATAAACAATAAATGTTTTACCATTAAATCATTCAGTTTGGCTGTGACCTGTTTTAAAGGAGAAATTTTAGAAAAGTTTAACCCTTTTTGTCCCAAACAAAATTTAATTTTAGATTTGTAATCAGCGCCTTAAAAACCCCCTCGAGTAAAAAAGTAACTAAATTTTAATAAAAAAGAAACAAGTTTTGTCTTATAGTCAATAAAAATTATTTGTTTTTCTATCCTGGTAACTATTATTTTGTAAAATAAAACGTAAATTTCTATATATTATTTTATTGCATCCTTTAATATTTTAGGCTGTTCAGGGTCTTTGATTAGATTAACGTGGCATCTAGAGCCTCTATTTTTAAGGTTGGAAAAATATTTGTTTTATAAAAATTGTAGGTTTTTTTTTTCATATTATCTTTTGAAATTATCAGTAAAAAAATATCGCATAAAAAAATGAAAAAATATGAGCAACTTCAACTTTTTCAAAATAAAACACCTTGTATATTATGGGCCACACCAAAAGATCTTTTTATTTTGATTTTTGAGTCCAAATATATATATATATATATATAAATATATATATATATATATATATATATATATATATATATATATATATATATATATATATATATATATATATGTATATATATATATATATATATATATATATATATATATATATATATATATATATATATATATATATATATATATATATATATAATATACATATATATACGTTGATCTGATACATAGTGATATAGTAAATAGTTTTTGAGATATTTTAGCTTTTAATTTTAAATCAATTGCAAAAAAAATTCATATTAGTATCAACAAAGCCATGAAAACAATAAAATTGTTATAATAAATTTGACGTCTCGATATTGTAAAAGTTTGAAGTTTATCATTTTATCTATTAGAAATAATTTTTTTGTCGATGGGCTATTTAGAAGAATAAAAAATCGCTATTGTGCGTCTTTTTAATGGCAACAATACTAATGTGACGACAGTGCAAAAGAAATATCACTTATTATATCCTTAACAACAGGTACCATTTATAGACACTATTAAATATAGATTAAGAAAGTTTAGCGACAGGAAAACTTTAAAAATTAAGATAAGGACTGTAGCACGAAATAAAAAAACTTTTACTAATTTTAGAAAATCCTGAAATATCAATCTTGGAGGCGCATCTAAACTTAATGAAACAGAATATAAAATTTATAACTTAAAAATTTTATAAATTTTATCCTTATAAATTTATGTCCGTCCATAATCTTTCTGAACAAAACATGCAAGACCGACCTGAGTATGCACTGCAAATAAAATTCTATTCACAGACGAGTCTTTCTTCACTTGAGCAGATATGTTTAATCGCAAGAATAAACATTATTGTTCCAAAGAACACCCTCACCAAATTTAGCAACATAACAATTTTATTGTTTCCATGGCTATCTTGATACTAATATGATTTTCTTTTCAATTTATTTACTATTTAGGTAAAATAGCCTTCAGACTTGTTTATCAAATATCTTATGTATATATATATATATATATATATATATATATATATATATATATATATATATATATATATATATATATATATATATATATATATATATATATATATATATATATATATATATACATATATATATATATATATATATATATATATATATATATATATAAATATATATATATATATATATATATGTTTGAAATTAGTAAAAAAAAGATTTTTCGTTGTAGCTCATAATAAACAGGGTGTTTTATTTAAAAACGTTTAAGTTGCTCACATTTTTTTATTTTTTTAATGCAATATTTTTGTATTGTTAATTTGAAAAAAAAATATGGAAAAAAAGTTATATACCTACTTAAATTAATAAAAGTATTTTAAGTTTAGCCAACTATTATAAAATCATAGGATTAAATACCATCTATAGGTTTTAAACTAGATGCTCTTTACTAAAAGAATGTCAACCTTAAACTATTTAAATATTATATTTTAATTTTTTTAACTTAGACACTTTTAAATTATATTAAGATTATATTTAGTACAAATACTAACTGTTTATAAAATTCGTGTACAACAATATAAAATACTACAAGCTAAGATTCAAAGAAAAGATAGTGTAAATATCTCCAAAATAAAAAATGTAAATTTAAATTAAAAAGAAATATTTTGAATATTTAAAATGCGACCATTAAATATATGAAATAAAAAAAGTTAAAAATATATATAAACCTAGAATGTTTAAGTAAATTTTACCAATTTAGGTTACTGTTTATCTTAACCTCAGTAATATGCCAACATCATTTATAAAAATAAGTTTAGTTTATCTTATAAACACTCGCTTAAAAAGCGTTTATTTAATATGGAATATTAATTATCTGCTCTTGCAAAACAATTTTCGAGTTTTTGCCTATGTTTTGGGAAACCTATAAATAACAACATCTGTTCTGCTCATAATTAACTTACCCCCCTTTTATGTAACTTTTTGCTTCTAGATATATAAAGTGTACTGGAAATTTGCCGTGTATTTTCTATATTATTATCCCGTTTACCCAAAAGCGCTGAGCGTGTAGGGATTTGTTATCTCTTGAAACTAAAACTATTAAAACTTAATTATCGTTATTATTAAGTAAACCTTTGCTCATTAAAGTTAAAGTTATTTTTATTTCTAATGTAATGGATCTTTTGGATATTGTGATATTAGAACCGATTTATGGCTTGCAATTTTTAAGTTTTTAACAGGTAACAGGTCGAAGGTTGTTTTTACCTCTTAAAACTACTACCCTCTTAAATCTAGTTATAGTAAACTGTCTTTTGCTTTATTTTTGGCTGGTTTTTAAATGACAAGGGTATAAATGGACTTAATATTTGTGTTGTTTATTTTTGTTGCCACTAATATTGTCGTTTAATATTATAAAATCATGCAGTAATGAATGCTTTTGTATACGGTAATTATATAAAATATTTTTTTAATAAACGTCAGTAAAAGTTTGATTTTTAATGCATGCTGTCAGTGTCTAAAATGTCACTGGTGTTAAAAGTAACTACTTTTAGCACTTGTGCTAATAGTGATTTACTTTTTAACATTAAGAAATTACAGAAACGTAATACTTAGATCAAAAAATATATATTTATTTAATTATAATTACTGAAAATATAATTAGAATAAGAAACTCCATGGCAAATCTCAGTGGTGGTTGTTACACAATTTACTTTGGTAAGATACGTACCCGGACAGGAAGCAATAGCATCCACCAAAGTTTTGGACAAAATTTGATTAGCAATTTTCTTTTTCTCTTGTAGCGAATCTTCTATATAACCCTCTGCTACTGTACTGGACTTTCATCCACCGTGTCTCTTAATTGTAGTAAGATTAGCACCAGAGTCCGCCAACAACCTAGCTGCGGAACGTCGGAAGCAATGTCTAGTGTAAAGATGGGAATCAAGCAAATTAAGAAATTTACCCATTTACAGGCATTTTACTAAATGTGTTGATTCCAACTGGAACAACACATTTAGTGCACATTCATTCTTTAAGCATCTTATAAAAACTCTTAAATGATTAATACTCACTGGACGAAGGGCTACATACTTTTTATAATAGTTCATATACAAGGTACCACTAATTACAAAGGTTCGTTGCACATTAGTTTTTGTGTCTGGTATATTGTTATTTAATGTCAAATGACACAGTTCTTTTTCACAACAGGCTCCAAATACACCGAAAATTGCAGCTATTTTTTGCATAAGATATATTTCATCCGGGGCTTCTGCGAAAAATTTATCGATATTTTCTCTTGTCAATATTTAAGACTTTTTCGGTCGATATTCTTTACCCTTTTGCTTTAAAAAGGCAACTAGCTTGTGAGATCTGCTTATGTCCTGATTATTTATGTTCATCATCGCCTTTAACATGGAGTAATTTGACCAGAGCGTAGACGATTTCCATATTTTGGACTTTTCTTCAAACTGGCATTCTTGCCACTAACATTTTTCTGATCACTCCATTTTAATAAACGAAACGTATGTAAATTCGTATTGTTGCTTTGACTTACTACACAATAATTCTAAAGTAGCTTTATTCGTTGCTTCTTCGATTTCCACCGAGAAAAATTCATTTTCTTAATCACTTTCCATCGAACAAGAATTCGCGATTATTTGACATTACTTGTCAACAAAGACAAATCAACAGATTCGATTTTTTTTTACCTTAGCAACTTATTTTATATAATATAAGTTAGATTAAATTAGATTTTAAACATAATAATAATGTTGACGAAAAAAAAATCATTAATTTGGACTTCTAATGGTGTTTGTAGAAAAAATAATGTATAATATACGTGCTAAACGTGATTTTATTTTGTTCGAAGGCATCGAAATGTTACTTTAAGCACTTACATTATAAATAACTATTTTTTATCCATAAACTAAAAAAAATACATAATTTGCAAATATAGGGTATAATGGTCATGTCATATTTTTCATCAATAGAACAACTTTGAGAGCAGTACTTAATATATATGCTTCTTAAAACTTTCCGAAGGTATCCCCAAATATTTTACTAATCTTAAAGTATTGTTTTGTAATAATAATATAAAAACAAATTTAACATTTAGTAGCAAACGATGGGAATTAAATAATACCTTAAATTACTTAACATCGTAAATCTTCATTATCCGGTTATAAATGACTTAAAGTAAATTTTTGAAATAAATATGGGACCAGCTTCGCTTGCGAAACATACATAGATTCATTTATCACATGCTGCTTTTGGCATTAAAATACTGACCAAACTATTTTGTTGCGTAAGAAAAATTAATTTAAGGAAATAGGCCAGTTCTTCAACTGAACTCTAAAAACTACAGCTAATAACACGATATATTCCAAGAAGTAAACATGTATTATTTGTACCTTTATAATTCTTTATAGCACTACGTTTCGCTTTTACAATTAAGTAAATATTATAAATTCATTTTTCTTTTTCAAATATCTCTTAATGATCCCCAGAGGTCTCTAAGGGTAAACGAATTATTTTTCCTACCATTTAGAAACACAAGTACGGGTCAGAATTCACCTCTCTGCAAAATAATAAAAAATAGTAATTTGTGTGCCGATCAAATAGATTATTTTTCAATGTCATTATCTTAAAGAAAAACTATTTTAAAAAATATTTAAATCCATAAAGGTGATTTTTCTGTACTTTGCCTTCTGTTTTTCTTTGATGTTTTTTTTAATGGGTTTTTAATGTTTTTACCACATTTGTAGTCTTTATTTTGTATACAATTGCTTTTTTTTAATAATGCTAAATATTGTGAATTTATGGATACCCTAGTGGGTACTTACGTACCTGTTGTATCCCCTTTGTCCAGGAATAAATAAATAAATAAATTAGATAATTGTTTAGATTTCGCGGACTCACCTATTTTTGGTGATAAAAAATCAAAAAATAGAGGTATTGAAATTTTTTTTATTTTGTTTTATTTAACAGCGAATTTATGAATTGTTCAAGAAAAATCCAAAGAATTTGTTTTTTTTTGGTGTTAATAAAAGAATGGGTATTTTTCATATTTTCGTCAATAAAATGCATCCATTTAAGTTTAACAATTTCTAAAGATTTGTTTTATATTTTACGTGTAAAGACACATAATTTGAAATAAAAGTTTTCAAAAATATTTTTTATCTTAAAATTGCCAGTTTTGATTTTTTTTTAATAATTTCATTTTTGACAAACTTTAAAAATAAAAATATTTGACAACCCAAAACAAATTAATCATGGTGATTTTACATCCCAAAAAGTGGGGCCGGGCTTTAAAACAATTACTTTTTATTAAATGATCAATAACTCTAACGGCCGAGTAATGATCGCGTTGTTAAATTTAGCGATGGACTTAGCAATTGTTAATAGTTAACAACGGTTTAAAATGTTTAACAAAAATGTCAGATTTTAACAGGTTCCCGACTAAAATCATTAAATAACACTGACAATGACGTTTTATTAAACATTCTAAACCATTGTTAACTTTAAACAATTGCTAAGTCCATTGCTAAATTTAACAACGCGATCATCACTCGGCCGTAAATATTATATTTACCTAAATGATGAAACCGTTTTATTAGTATAACGTTAAACATAAGTAAAGCTAAACAAATTAATTTTTGAATATTTCTACGATCAGCAATGTAATACAAACAGAAGGTATAAATATATATATATATATATATATATATATATATATATATATATATATATATATATATATATATATATATATATATATATATATATATATATATATATATATATATATATATATATATATATATATATATATATATATATATATATATATATATATATATATATATATATATATATACATTGTCTCATTACTTAATTTATGTTATATTATATTGTTTGTTTACTATCGTTTTTTATTTTAAAAAATAAATATATGAACAGGTAAAAATCTATTTTTTTCTAATAAACCATCATGTAACGCTTTTTAGAAATACATTATGATTTTTTATTATGGAATTGTCAAACTCAAGTATGTTGACATTCAAGTTGTTATTAATATTTCACGACAATTTTATTTTTACGTATAGTTTTGTAAAAATGACTTATTAACATATTGAAAAAATTGATATCATATTAGTTTACATTGAAAATAAAAAAACGAAGAAATGACGCAAAATTTATATTTTGTTCGCTATTCGGAAAGACGGCAACTGTTTAAGGACACATTTTGACGACTAAAACATTATTTAAAAATACGGCTCTTTTACGAAGCCAAGATCAAAAACTTTAAATAAATAAAACAAGAAATATGAAGAAATAAGCCTTTTAGGATTTGTCGAAGCCCATAATCAGGTAAGAATGCTAATGATGTGATAGCTTTGAATAGTAATGGCTCAACTTTTATTGATGTGAAAACTCCTTTAGAGGCGTTTAGCACTTTTTGTGGATATTGAATAAGAATTTTACTTTACATTGGGTTTTGTTTTATAGCCATACTCTGGTTTAGTAATAAAGTTTAGATTAATCACATAGAAAACAAACATCATTTATGGAATTTTTAATTTTAAAAAAGAATATTTACTATGCTTTTTTTTAATTAAAATACGCAGGGTGTTTTATTTAAAAACATAAGGTTTGGTTAGTTGCTATTGTACCTAACCCTGTATAATTATTCTAAAAACGACAGATTGTTTAACAATAATTATAAAAAAACTTTTGTATAAAACATTTGTCTATATCTTTTTTAACTATGAATATATAAGTTTATTCTCAAATTGACATTTTTTTACTTTCCCCTTGCCACGCACTTTTTTTAAAAGCAGTGTTTATATAAAAACTGATGTGACTATGATGAGTCACACCAATTGCTCAAAAAGGAAAAGTAAGAAAATTAATACGAAATTTATCCTGTGCACAGGTTAGCTTCACGCCAAAGCAAGCTGTAGATGTGGGTGCAAACCTAACCGCAGCTCAGGGTGAGGAATAGTGAGTTCGTTATGGCGCCACCAGTTTTCTTACGGACTACAAACTGGAAGTCCCCTAGATGTTATAGGAGCTTGCTTGGGCGATCACACACCAGTGCACGACAAAACAAAAAAAGTTAGCATATAAGCATTAAAAAAAACTGACTTGGTCAATACTCATTAAAGAGAAAAAAATAAATAAATAAATAAATAATAATAATATAATAATACAAATTATTCTGGTATCAGGTGAGCTAAATAAAACTCAAAAAATT
>JAHBCN010012255.1:0-27131 GCA_019359885.1 Listronotus oregonensis
AAAAAAACTTAATAACAATACCTAACTCATAGGGAAAAAACGAAATAAGAAAATTTTAAAAAAAAACGATCATATCAGACATTCTTCCAACAGTTTTATATAGTTTTAAGACTTCTTAGTATAAGCGTTTTTTGTTTGTAAAGTATTTTTAAATTATAATAGAAAATTTTTTTAATATTGCTTCTATATAACATAATATTGTGACAATTTTTGTTGTTTTTAATTCTGGCACAGGCTAAATTCTCATTCGCTTAAGGTAAGTCTAGCTTTTGTTTTTTAAAACCCCTCCCAAATTCAGGAAAAATTTGAAATTTTTAGAATAATGTTTTAGAAAAAAGGATAAAGTCGAAACGTCACCTTATTATATTTTTTTAATTTAAAAAACATGACATAATTTTTGTCTTTTACTTTTTAATCGAACCAAAAACCAAAAAAAAATTCCCCCAAAAAAAAAAAAATTATATATATATATATATATATATATATATATATATATATATATATATATATATATATATAAAAAAAAATTTTTTTATATATATATTAAAAAAAATTTTTTTTTTTTTTTTTTTTTTTTTTTAAAAAAAAAAAAAAAAAAAAAAAAAAGATGCTCATAATTTAAATAAAAAGCTCATATAACATATGTGTCAAAACTTGACAGATTTTTGTCTAAACGATGTCAAAGTTTGAACTTTGAAAGCAAGTATTTCTAAAAACCTTAAACTTTTGTCTTGATCGCTTATCAGTAGATTCATTTGCTAATAAAATAAACTTAGTTTTACATGTTTCAATTTAAAAAAATAAATAAATAATACTAATAATAATTTTTCCTCCAGTTAAAAATAAAAAACAATTGGCAACGGAGCCATCCAGCTAGAAGCCTAGTCCTTGTGTAGTCAGTTTAAATGGACGTGTTGAACGGCCGCGACATTTTTGGTTGTTTGAAAATCGGAAAAATGCAGATTGTTATAAATTTACAACTGTAGTGCCCAAAGGTTTTAAAAACGAGATGTGTGCAACAAAAAAAATCTTATCTTCAAGTAAAATAAAAAAGTCTGTTTTAAAACATAATAATTTTGGGCTCCAAAAGTAATATTTAGCTTTTGTGGTAAGTACAATTTTTTTTTAATTACAAATTTAACCAAACAATAACGATTTTTTTTTACATAAATTTAATTTTAAATTAATTATCAAAATTAATTGCAAGAAGTTTTTTTTATTATTTGTATATAAAAAAAACATCTCCTTAAAAAAGTGTAAATATGCAAAAAAGTCGACTCCTTCTATGAAAAGGCGCGTGTTGCCAATTTTTAAACTTTGAAAGGCCATTTTTCGAAAACAGTTAACTTTTAACCCTATGTTTTGGTTTTTCGACTTTTTTGATATACGCCCTTTAAAAATCGGGGGGCATCATACTTTTTACACCCTTTTAAAAATATATATATATATATATATATATATATATATATATATATATATATATATATATATATATATATATATATATATATATATATATATATATATAATATATATATATATATATATATATATATATATATATATATATATATATATATATATATATATATATATATATATATATATATATATATATATATATATATATATATATATATATATATATATATATATATATATATATATATATATATATATATATATATATATATATATATATATATATATATTTTATTATATTAAAATTTAAAATTTTTTTTTAAAATTTTTTAAAAAAAAATAAATTTTTTTTTTATTAAATAATTTAATATATAAATTTTTTGGTTTTTTTTAAAATTTAAATAAAAAAATTAATTTAATTTTTTTTTATATGGTTTCCTAATTTAGTTTTTTTTTCCCCCCCAAAATAATTTTTTTTAAATTTTAAATTTTAAAACAAAGAAGAACTTTTATTATAAATGTTTTAAATGGTTCACTTAAATTTAGAACCAATAATTCTTTCGACCAGACGGCGGAGCGGTTAAATGCCTATTTACTAGAGTACAAACATGTTTAGTTCATCCGGTATACATTCGTGGTGGGTCAATATATGAACAATTTGCTTTGTTTTATTATCTTCCTAGTCATATATCTTCATAGTTTTAAGATTTATTGGTTAGTATAAATCATGTTGCCCGTAAATCTAAATAGGTATAATGAATATATTTAAAATTAACACATATAGTCCCAAGAAAAAAAAAATACGTGGAAGAATTGATTACAGGTATCTGAAAGTTCTAAGTCACAAAGGGAATATAGTTAAGAAGAAACACATATAGAGGTACTGTCAGATCAGCCCCGTTTTTCTTTATAAACAAAGACAAAAGTCCACAAACAATTTTTTTGCCTACAGAATTTTTCATAATATTTAAAGCGAAAGTTATATTAAGAAAGTACTGTGTCACGAAGAAACGGGTATTTTGAATTTATATAAGTTAAAATTCATAAATAATTTTTCGAGATAATTGCTAAAAAACATTTTTGCACTCTTTTTTAAATACGAATACCTTTTGACCTAATGACCGTAAGTAACATATTTTTGATAATAAGGCCACTTTGTTTTAAAGTTTTGAAAAAAATTTAAACCCGATGGGTTTTTTTTTCCCCCGTTATGTTAAATCTTATCAAACATCCCCAAACATTAAAAAAACTTTTAAAAAATTTAAACCAGGGGTTCAAACTAGGCCCGGGGCCACACCCCGCCCGCGGACAGTTTTTTGCCCCGGCCCCCCGGAGCCGCGCAGAAAACTCCTTTTGAAACAAATAATTTTTTTAGAAAAATTTAAAATTTTGTTTACTAAAATATTCTAATTTTATGTTGAATAATTATTAATATGACATCTACATTGATATTTTATAGGGTTTTAAACCCCTTTTAAATCATAACATTCTTGTAGGCTTATTGTTATTGTTTTTTGATAAGTTGGAAAAAAGAAACACAGAATTGTAATGAGTAAAACTTTTATAATATCAGAAAATTTAATTTTGTATATAATAACTAACAAATTAGGGGAAAAGAACCCCAAATAACTTTTTTTTACATTTTAAATAACCCCCATAACTTATAACAAACATAATGACATATGAAATACTAATAAAATTTTTGTAATTAAGATTTTCCATGACAATTTTTGTAGTTGTGGACAAAATTTTTTTGTACCAATTATTAAAAAATTTAAGATGCTAAAAAAATTAATTTCGATCTGTAAACTTTTTTAATTTTTCTTCATTTTGAAAAAGGGTTTTCTCACAAAAAAAGTAGTCCAAAAAAAAGAAATCAAAAAGAAATTTTTTTGAAAAATTTTCAAATTGTGTCAGTGGAAGACTCTTAAAAATTCCCCAAAAAAGATGGTTTTGATTTTGTTCTTAATTATATCACTGCATTGTAGATAAAAACATTTCCATTTAAAAATTCGGGGCTAGGGTTTCAATGTCAGTATCAAAAGGATTCTGAAAAATCTTAATTTGATTCGCAATGGCATCAAACCCCGAGAAACAGTATCAAAATTTTTTTTTAAAGCACAAAAAGTTTCGATTGCAAAATCTTTGGGAAACTCAGTCTCAGTAGTGGGCTGAATTTTCACATTTTTAAAAAAATGAAAAAAATTTTTTACTTCGTAGTTGTGATTGAAACAGTCTCAATTTCTTCCGGAATGTGTATAAATGGGGAAGATGCGGTTTTTTTTCTCCTTAAACCCCCAAATTCTTTTTCGTTCACTTTTTTGTCAAAAAAACATAGAATGATGCTTCACCCATGCGTTGTTTTGTAATTCAGTAAGAGGGCGATGCTTTTCTTTAAAAAAATAATTCGATCACTGCTCGAATTTAAAAAAAACGCTGGAAGGATTTTCCCCCCCTTAAGCCAGCGTCCCGGCAGTATAAAAAAGGTAAGTCAGTTTCTCCAATCTCTTCAATAAATTCCCCGGAATTGTCATTGAGTTCCCCCCAAAGATCTGATAAAATTAACAGTTGATATGACTGGTTTCAGAACGTCAACATCCCCAAACATTTTCCGAAAAAAGGTCTGTTGATAATTTTGAAAAAAGTAAGACTAATGGTTTTGAACCACCGTTTTTTTTCTACAGCCTTTAAAAGGCGACCACCCTTTTTTTTTTCCCACTCTTTTTTTTGCCTCCATCAGTTTTATTTTTTCAAGTTTTTCCATCAAGGTTTTTTTTGATTAATGGCCATTTAAATTTTCCCTTTAAAAAAATATCTAAAAGGTTGTCCTGAATACTATACATATCAAAGTTCTTCGTCCCTTTAAAATTTTTTTTATCTACTCCTCGAATATAAATCAACACCTGGGCAGTATCTCCCCACATCCGTTGACTCATCCAAGGCCAAAAAAAAAACCACTCAAAATGTCCTTTTGTCAACAGTTGAGAGGTTATATTTTCCCGTTTTTTTTCCCCCCCTTCGGCCACAGTGTTTGCTGACATACTGACAGTTTTTCAAATTTACCTTTTCAGGGCACATTTCCATCGGAAAAAGGGTTTTTCCCCCCTTTTGAAATTTTAAAAGAGCCAGGGGAAAGCTGGCACAGTTGCAGCCTCTTGTTCAGTTTTGTTTTTTGTAAAAAAAAGATTGCGGAAAATTTTTTCCCCTAAAAGCCAAAATTTTTTTTAAACTTCCTGTACCTATTTTTGGGGGTAATTTTAAAAAAATTTTTTTTTTCTAATGACTTTAATGTTATATTCTTTGAGAACGGGTTTCCTTTCTTTTTAAATCAAATTAGCCTTTTTGGACTCAATTACGAAATACTGAATGTTCCACTGATCTTTGAATTTTCTGCTTCCCCATCAATTTTTCGCTTCTTTCCATCTACTAATTCACACAAAAAAGCAACAATTCAAATCAAAATACTGAAAAATTTTTTAAAACTTAAACCGCACAAACACGTTTTAAGGAGGTATGCAATATTTTATTTAAAAACGTGTCATAGGAACCCCCGGGGTTTTTCGCCACTAGCCTTCTTATATATTTCCCAAATTTCTATCAAAGTGAGTGGAAGACCCCCGGGAAATTTCTGAACCAACGAGTTATTTTTGTACGTGCTATTGGGGGCCATCGGGGTTGCGATAAAGGTTTTTTTTTTTCCCCCTTTTGCCCCCTAGATGTGTGTCATTACTCCTCATGGCTCGTACTCTACGACTAACCCCAAATTTTCAGATAATGACAGGAAAATTAATAATTGCAGTGTTTTCCCTTTTTTCGGACTTTAGCCCTTTTCACCTTTTTTTAAACGTTGGATTTTTTTGGATTTTTTTTTTATCAGCGGGGCTATTTCACTTCTTACCACCGGCCAATTAATATGGTTTTGGCCCTCGGAACTTACTGGAGTAATCAGTATGGCCCCCAAAGGGTGGAAAGTTTTAAAAACCCGGTTTAAACAATTTTGCTGCCCCCAAATTATGTTTTTTTTTTAGCAAAGCGCAAAAATTTTTGAATTTATTTACAAAAAAAAATAAAAAAAAAATTACTTTTTCCAAAAATGTTGTTAAAAAAACCGTTAAAAAACTGGTTTTTTAACAAAAAAAAATTTAAATAACTTGGTTATTTTTTTTCCGGAGGGGGTTTATAAAAAATTTCAATGCTTCAGGTACGTAGACAGGGTCGAAAAAACCCCAAAAAAACCCATACAAATGGGCCCCAAAAACCTTCGTTTTCGAAATACAGGGTGTTAAAATTTTCATTAATTTTTTTTTTTTTTTTTAAAAAATTTTTAATAAAAAAGGGGGGAAAAATTGGTATGGGTTTTTTTTTTTGGTTACGGATTAAAACCCCAATTTTAAAAAGGGTCTTACTTGAACGGGGGCCCCCCAAAGGTTTTTTTTCTATTTTGAACAATCACAACTTTTTTTTTCCCCCCGTATTACAGTTTTAAGTAAATTAAATAATTGTTTTTCTTTTTTCTAAAAAAGGGAACTTTTTAAAAAATTGATTGAAACCCCTTTTGAGATATTTCGATTAAAAAAAAAAAACGACGCATCTGATTTAGAAAAAATAAAAAAAAAAAGTATAATTAAAAATTTGTATTTTCTTTTTTAAAAAAAATTATTATTCTTAAAATTATTTTCATCCTGTAAAATTTTTGTGAAAAATTTTGGGCCAAATTGGGGGTTAAAAAAAAAAATTAAATTTTTCAAACCAGTTTTTGTTAAAATTTTATCACTTTTTCATCAAGTTTGACGCTATTTCATTGGGGTATTTTCTATTTTTTTAAAAAAAATTTTTTTTTCCCCGCATTCTAAAAATTTTTCAAATTTAAAAATTTTAAATTAATTTCTTTTAAAAAAAAATTTTTTAAAAGGGAATTTTAAATAAATTAAAATTTTTAAAAATTTAAAAGGTATGTGATTTTAAAAAATTTAAAAAAATATGTATCATTTTTCAAATTTTGAAAAATAATTTTTTTTTGCGTTTTTTTAAAAAAATCAAAAAACAGTTAAAAAAAAAAATTTTTAAAAAACCTTTTGACATTTTGGGATGATTTTTAGAAAAAAATTTGGGGAAAAAAAATTTCTCTTTTTAAAGGGGGGAAAAATTTTTTTCCCTTTTTGGGGGTTTTTTGGGGGAGTTAGTAATTTTATAAAAATCTGGTATATTTACCTGAAAAATAAAAAAAAAACCTTAAAAAATTTTTTTCCTTTTTAAAAACACTACATTATTTTTGCTTTTTGTTTTTGAGAAATTGCGTTTATTACTTCAGAAATTTTATTTTTTTTTTTTAAATTATGGGCTACAGGGAAATACGTAGTTGGTACCATTTGGTACGCAAATATAATTCGGAGGAAGTGATTTAGAGGTAGTTATTTATATCATTACACAATTACTTTTAAAAAAATAACTAAATAAAAGGTAAATCCTATGCTTTCATTTTCCTCTTAATTCATTTAATCTTCGACTCGAAAGAATCTACAGCCATGAAACTAAACGACATCTGAAGATCTGCAGATACGTGTCATACCAAAAATCTGCCACTCCCATAGAAAGTATACAACCAAAATACCGGGCAGAAGCAAATGGCGGGGGCTTTAAAAAAAATTTTTCCCCCCAAAGGACTTTTTGGGGGACAAAAATTGATCAAAAAAAGGGGGGGGGGTTTCTGGGGGGAGGGGTTTAGGGGGGGATATAGCCCCCCAAGGGGGGTCATCGAAAAACTATTTCAAAAAAAGTTCTTGGGCTTGGCATCTTGCTTTTAAAGGGGGGTTTTCAATTGGGCCCCAAAACATCAGATGGTAAAAATAAGAAACCTCGAAAAAATTTTTCCCGAATAAAAAAAAAACAAAAATGATTCCTGGTTTGACCCAAAAAAGGATGGAATTTTATTATTGCCCCGTAATAAATAAAAGTTTTTACCCCCTTTGGGGGGTTTGGGAAAATTTATTAATTAAAAAAACGGATTTTTTTTTTCCCCCAATTTATTTTAGACTAAAAATCCAAAATTAAAAAAAATTTTAAAATTTTGTTAATAATTTTAAGTTATTTTTTTAAAAAATTAAAAAAACTTTTCTTCCTGGGGGAAAAAAAGGTTTTTTTAAAGCAGCTTTTTTTTTTTTCCAATTATATTTAGGCTGGAAAAAAACCCTATTAAAAATTATTTAAAAAAATTCTATGTAATGATAATTTAGATAAATTCCAAAAACCTTTGGGGTTTGATCGGTCATGGTTAGTTTCGGGGTTGTTAAACGGCTTTTTTTTCCCCCCTTTTTTTTCAGACGTAATAATTCATTAAAATAGGAACAGTAAAATTTTTTGGTTTTTTGGGCCCCCCCAATTTGCCATGGCTTTTAAAATTAAATTTTTTTCCCAAAATTTTTTAAAAGGTGCAATTTTGCCATACATAAACTATGAAAAAAATTTTTACCTGCCCTCTAAACCCCAAAATTTTGGGGGTTTAACCGATGGGGAAATCTTAAATCAGCCCGTGACTATCTAGTCAAAAGTAATTTTAGACAAAAATTTTTTTAACTAATGAGGTTTAAATAAATTTTTTAAGTTTTTTATTGAAATACTTTTTTTTAATTTTTTTACCGAAAAGAAAATAAAAAACATGTAAATAAATTATGGTTTAATTTGAATTACCTAGACTTTTAAACCCCAAATTTATCATAATAAAAATAATAAAACTCATAACAATTGGTATTTGAGAGAGATATGCTAAGTGAAAGAGTAAAAATATCTGTTACTAGAGGTTACTATCTAATTTTTTTAAAGCTAATTGGTCGCATGGTCCTTTACTTTTTAGTGATAAACACAGAACAAATAGAAGCTCATCAAAAATTATGGAAACCTTGTTAAACTGATAAATATCCTAATATTTACTAGTATCATCGTTAAAGTGACGCGTGTTGGATAATTTCTTGTTATTATTACCTTTAATTTGTTTAAGTACAGTGTTGCCAAAGACATTTTCATTTAAAAATAATATTTGTAAAAATTTGTTGTTCATAGTTTTAAGTGCAGAAAACCTGTTAGTTATTAAATTTAATTTATTTTTTTAAAAAAAAAAATATATAAAATATTTTAAAAATACCTTTTTTTTTGTATTTTTATAATTTTTTCCTTTTTTTTGTGTACATGACCAGATATTTAAACTTTGTTCCCCGGGGGACGTTAAGAACCGATTCCGAACTAGAATTGAACCGTTCAGGATTATCTTTAGGGCCTTCTAATTATATGGTTCCCCGGTTTTTTTTACCGCAACGGCGCGGATTTTAATCGAATTTCTCCAACAGCTGACTGTTAAACCCCAACCCCAAACTTTACCAAGTTTGTTTTAATTAATTTTTTAAAAAATTTTTTTTATTTCCTTTTGTGTCTTTGGGGCCTTTGGCACCAAAGGGGAAAAAAAATCCTGGTCATAAATAATGGAAATTTCCCCCAACAAAATAAACTAATATTAATTACTTTTTTAAAAAAAAGGTAAAAATTTGGGGAAATAAATGATCTTACTATTTCTATCAATTTATAAACAACTATATTAGGGGCATAATCCACAAATCAAGATAAATAAACAAAAAACCCCAAAAAAATTTAAAAAGAACTTTAAGTAACAGGTTTGTGTGGATCGATTTATTTCTTTAAATTAAATGGAATTAAAAAGGTTAACTAAAGGGCAAAATTTTAAAAGGTTCACCTCAAGCAAACTGATTACTAGAATGTTGATATTGGCATGAACAGCAGAACCAACTTTTAATCCCATCAAAATTCGGGGACTACAAGAACCAAATTTTCTGAACCCAGTAACGGCAAATCCGATGTTATCCGCGAACTTTAACTGTTACTAAAAATTCAGAATTTTTTTCCGAAAGACGCGATTTATATTGCGCATGCAAATAGTCTGAACCGGTTTCGGAATTGGAACCCGCGAACCAAACTATTGTTTATTTGTGTAAAGGCCAACATTGCCCAAATCTTCCTCGTAAATCTCATGTGCGCATCAAATCTTGTCTTGTGTAAACTTGTCCAGGCCCCGTCAGTGGCGGCTCTCCCATTGGGTCATTTGGTCAATAACCTCCCAATATTTTTGACTAATATTTCCGAACAAAAACATAATAATGATATTAATGAAAAAAAAATTCAATATTTTAAATTTTTTACTTTATTATTCTAAGCATATAAACTCGTTGATCGATTACCGGATTCCACAAGCTTTGCGAAGCGATCTCCAGATCGGTGGTTTCGTTTGTTGACCAAAAACCGGGCTGCCTACCTTCATTGATCGCATTGTTTTAAACGGAGCCGAGTCGAGTTTTCCCGATCTAATTTTCGATTAAGCGATTTTGGCTGCTTTCCGAAGCAGTGTAATCGCATGATCTGAGTCAACAGCCGCGAAGAGGAAAATTACGCGTTTTTTAAGGTGTTTGTTTGTAATACGGTTATTATAGAACGGATTATATACGATTTTATGAATTTATTTTTTGCTGGATTGTTGGTGTATGTTTTTGTAATTTAAATTCGGAAACAGTGCATTTGTTGACAATTTTGTGTACGTTATCGATGACAACTGTAGAGAGCTAGAGATGCTTCTCTACATTAAATAGAATAAAGACATTTTTACGCAACACAATGGGGGAAGTTAGACTCTCTGCGTTGGCCATGTTAAGTATTGAAAAGGCCTTTATAAATAATATTGTAAATTACAATGAAGAGGTAATCAATCATTTTGCAAGTGCCAAAGACAGAAGAATTGAACTAAAATGTATGACTATTTAGGTAAGTTAAGTAACCCTTTTTATTTTTTATCATACAAATATGCTTATTTTTAACCTATAAGTTGCCGTCATACCTCTGGCATAGCGATATTACTTACTGTCGGGTGTGAGATTTTTTTTTAGAATATTTTATGCAATTTTTCTGTTTAAACAGATGTCGATGCATATTATTTGTTATATTGTTATGTTTCTTAATAAATACAAATATAATTCTTAAAATGAAATAATCTTGCCAAATTATTTATTTTTGAATTTTCTTTCTTGTTATTTTTTTTTAACTAAAAATCAGTTAAGCCATATGCATTTAAAATTTTAACTAATGACCTCCCCGAAAGATTGACCACGAGCCGCCACTGGGACCCGTGTGATCTAGTTTTGCGATATAATAAGTCAAGAGAAGTTAATTAATTTGATTGAAAAATGTAAAAACCAACAAATCTTATTTAGTGGTATGCCTAAAACAGAAATTATCATACTTAAAATTAACAAAGCTTGGAGGGAGATAAGTAAAACCTTGAATAAACCATATTTTTTACTATTCCTAAAAATATATTGCAAACTTGGATAGGACTCCTTTGTCGCTAGAAATAGCCCGATTGCAATTCTTTCCCTTCTACTTATCGCTTTTCTCCTGTTGGTATCTGTTGTCTCAACTATCGTCAAGATCGTAAAATTCATAAATTAATCCAGCGGAACCGTTGGGATCTGCAGAAAAAGTTTCTTGGTGTATAATAAAGAGGAAAGCAATTTAAAATGCTAATACTTTATTTTTAATATTTTTACAGGGTTTTATATAAAGCATTTTTTGAAACCATAACATTGTCTAACACTTTCAAACAAATGTTGCAAGCCCGGTACGGACCCGGTATCAACAAACTATTTAGAGGCAACGAGAAGACCTGGTTTAAGCTTACAAAAGAAGATGCTTACATTGAATTCCTACGAGTAGCCAGATATAACAACATTATAACAGTTGGATTTGGCCTGAAGTCTCCAATTCCAGGGGAAAGAGCTAAGCATATTCTCGAAGAAGCTAGCAAATCTCTGATTCGATCTCAGATAAACTACCATCGATGGAAAAAATCACAGCTGCTGCAAGAAGTTACCCAAAGATATGGAGAAATCAAGGAACATGTGGCAAAAGACGACTATAACCCCATTTTCCAGAACATAGAATGAACATGCGAGAAAGCCAAAGACGAGTTACGAAAAAAACAGAAGATCAAACTATTCAGACTTTACGGTAAAAAACTAACCACCCAGATTGCCAACAAAAAGACTATAGTTAACATGACTTCCCGAATTCTTTCGGGAACAGAAGAACATCTTTTAGGGAGAGGGTTAAACTTTGCCATAGCCCCAAAACATACATTGACTTTAGACGTTTACGATTACGATTAGTAGTGTAGAAACAACACAACTCCAGGGACCAGATGCGAAAGAATTTCGATGGAAAGTCAGAACGGTTTTGGAAACAAAACAAAACCACCAATATAAGTGAAAATTAATTAGTAGCACTTAAAGAGCTTCAAAATAAAAAAACTATCAAAATTCTTCCAGCAGACAAAGGGAATGACACTGTAGATATGAATACAATCACTTACGACAGAAAAATAGACGAAGTTCTTCGGAAAGGTAAATACAGATCTCTTGATCAAGATCCAACAGCATCCATAGAAAACAAAATTTACAGGACCTTAAGGAAATAAAAGACTATCTGAACGATGAAACAAGAAAAACTTTAACACCACACAACAGTAAACCTCCACATCTCTATGGACTACCGAAGATACACAAGGACAATATACCCATAAGGCCCATCACCACTTCTAGAAATGCACCTACGACTGCACTGGCAAAACACCTTTTAGACCTTATTAAACCACTGGTCGGTAAGTCACCATCTTTTGTTAAGAATTCTAGCCATTTTGTTGACATTCTCAAAAATGTAGAAATAGGACCAAACGATACTTTTGTGGGTTTTGATGTGGAAAGTCTGTATACAAACGTACAAAGTGGAAGAATCGTTAAGCATTACCCGAGCCAAGCTTAAAGAAGATCATACACTAGTAGAGCGCACCTTCCTGCGGCTGGATGGTGTGATGGATTTGTTGGAGCTTTGCCTCCGTAGTTCTTACTTTCAGGTGAAAGATAATTACTACGCGAAATCAGGATTCCAAACAGTGGTCAAAACAACCCGCTACAATGGTAAGCAAAAACTAAGTTTGGAAAGAAAAACTGAAAGAAAAGAAAATTTAAAGAAGCTGAATAATTTAAACAGGTAAGGTAAAGCAAGCCTAGCATCATATTCCAAATATCTGGCAGCCTTGCTTAACCGTGAAAAAACGGTAAAATTCGGTGAACAAGGGATAGATATAAGTTGTAGCTTTTAAGAATAGTTTTTAATTACCTGAACAACCAGAATTTCTTTACAGCCTGAAAACGGTTGGAGATACATCACTAACCAAAACGTTGTGTAACAAATAAAAAACGGGAGTCTACGATTTTAGTGTTATTGAAAGAATTTTTTTCTAGCTATATGGGGTGTACCGGGTCTAAAGGTTACATGCAAGAAATTTCAGAAGGTTGCTTATGGATCTTTTGAATTTTTGGTGCGTAAAAAAAAAAAAAAAAAAAAAAAAAAAAAAAAAAAAAAAAAAAAAAAAAAAAAAAAAAAAAAAAAAAAAAAAAAAAAAAAAAAAAAAAAAAAATGGTGGAAGCAAAAGCTATTTAGAAAAAAAACCACTAAAGAAAAGAAAATTTAAAGAAGCTGTAATAATTGTAAACAAAAAAAAATTAAGCAAGCCTAGCATCGATTTTCCCCAAATATCTGGCACCCCTTTGTTGAACCGTAAAAAAACGGAAAAAATTCGGTGAACAAGGGATAGAATAAGTGTAGCTTTAAGAATAGTTTTTAATTACCTGAAAAACCCAAAATTATTTTACAACCTGAAAACGGTTGGGAGATACATCACAAACCCAAAACGTTGGTAACAAAAAAAAAACGGAAGTCTACGATTTTGGGTTTTATTGAAAAAAAATTTTTTCACTATATGGGGTACGGTTAAAGTTACATAAAAGAAATTTAAAAAAGTTGCTTATGGATCTTTTGAATTTTTGGTGCGTGATTTTTTGGGGCGAGAAAAGCAACGTTTAAATTAAACACCCTGTAGATTTGTAGAAAAATGTCCCCTTTAAGAGAGTCATCTCGCACAAAAAAATAGCGTACCATAAGAACCACCAAGTTTTAGCAACCTTTAAAATTTTTTACATGTTACTTTTAGGTCCATTTTTCGGGTTTATCCTCAAGAGTTAGAAACAAATGTTTTAATTAGGGGTTGTTTATGTCGCTCGAAGAAATAACATACCAGTAGATCATGTATATGCAGCATCTTTTAAGATGTTTTACTTGTTACGTTTAGGTTCTTGCTTTTCTCATGCCAAGGAGTCTTAACATTTTTAAAAATAAAAAAATCTGTCGGTGTGGGAAATACACCTAGGTAGTTTTATGTCCTATGACATTGAGTAAAATGCCGCGGACAACGTTAGAAAATTCCGATTACTTTTGGAAACATGTAAAAAAACAAATTATTCATTTTTTAGTGAGTTAATTTTTGGTTATTTAGAAAAAACAAAGGCACTTTTGATGCTATTTAAGAATGTTATTTTATTTTTAGATAGGACATTTTTTATATTTATATCAAAATCAACTTATATTTTTAAATACAAATCTTAATTTTTATTTCCATTGTTTAAAAACTCTTGACGTCTCAAAAACAATAATTTATCAAACCTATTGTTTAAAATTAGGGATGTTGCGGATGCAGATGTTGATGCGAATCTGTTTTTTTACAAGAAACTATATGGATGCAGAAGTAAAATAGCAAAATAAAATTTATTTAATAATTTTATTACCAATCTAATTACTTAGCGCAGGATTGAAGCATAAGTTTATTGTAAAAAAACAAGATCAGCATCCGAATCAACATCCGCATCCGCAACATCCCTACTTAAAGTGAGGGTGTTTTGGTTTAACCTAAACGTGCTAGAAAATGACGGAGAATTAGTGTTGCTCTGTTAATACAAAAACACAATTAAATCATTACGATGGCACTGGAAGGTCAAGAGCTTTCGAGTAATGAAATAATAACTCCATGTCCGTATTTAAAATAATAAATAAGTTATTATGGGTATTTAAAAAACGAAACGTCGTACTGAAAAAAAATCTTTAAGACCATAAAAAAAATGTAAGATGTTTCTTTTTTTTCTTACAGAATTAGGTTAAACGCCTATTTTCATCTAAATATAATTTTTATAATTTGCTGATTAAACATGATTTTTAAAAAATATAGGTACTTTTTTATAAATGGCTGGCCTACTCTAAACGCAAGGATGAAGTTTACCCAAACAGACCATACAAAACCCAGCTTAAATGGGGCGGTAGTGAGCGATCTCCTGGTCAGTCTCGGAATTTGGTTTGGTATACCGATGGATCTAAGACTGACAATGGAGCGGGCGCAGGAATACATGGAATTCCCAGGTTTAATGCTTATGCTTCCCTGGGGAAATATGCCACTATTTTCCAGGCGGAAATATATGCCATTGAACTTTGTCTGCGAGAGAACTTGATTAGGAGATATAAGGGCAGGGACATTACTGTCTTCTCTGATAGTCAAGCGGCCATAAAGCTTTGGCATAACCCAAAAAGTCAACTCAAGGTTGGTTTGGAACTGTCTGCAATGCCTCCTAAACCTGGCTAACCACAACAGAGTTACACTTTCCTGGGTGCCAGGACACAGGGGGAAAACAGGGCAATGAAAATGCAGACTCCCTGGCCAGGCGAGGCTCCGCAGCAATGTTTGTGGGTCCTGAACCTGTTTTTGGAAGACCAAAAGCCTTGGTTCGTGGCTATATGACTTGGTGGATTTAAACACAACATTAGTCATACTGGAACCACATTCCAAGGCAATATCACAGTAAATCAATGTTGGACTCACCATCGAAAGCATTGACAAGTGAATTACTAAAACTAAATAGGAATCAGATTAGAATAGTGACAGGATTAATAACCGGACACTGCACCCTAAGAAAACATATGCACATTATGGGAATATATAGAGAAGAACCCATTTGCAGACTATGTAACGAAGAGGAAGAGACAGCCTCTCACATCATATATGAGTGCCCTGCACTTACATACTGGAGAACAAATCAAAACCTCATGGTGGACACTAACCACCAGGAGGCTGGAGACCAGAAAAGAACAGTAAAAGGGCTACTACACCTGCCTAAGGTGTCAAACCTTTTTAACTGAAACAAATACACAAGAGATACAACAAGCCCTGTAGGCTGCAGTGTCGAGGCGCACAAAACCTCAACTTGTGTATTTATTTCATCAATCAATCAATCAATCAAGTTTACCCAAACTAAATCTCTTTACCCTTTAAATTCTCAGTACTACACGCTATACAATAATTAGAGTGGGTCATCCTATATGTTCTGAAAAATAAAAATTGACGGTTCTGTAAGTTCATCGAACCAGGTATCCAGAGAGAAGAAAGAATTATAAAAAAATCAAGAAATTTTTGATTTCTTGAAAATTTTGTCAAAAAATCTCGATCTTGGCATATTATTTCTTGTCTTGTCTTGAAATTAAGAAATTACCTTTTGTTTTAAAACAAAGACAAGATCAAGGAAAGATCAAACGAAGAAAAAATATATAATATTGACTAGAAATCTTGTAAACAAACAAAAAAATCTTGATCTTGACATATTATTTCTTATCTTGTCCTGAAATACAAAATTTCCTTTTTGTCTTAATGGTGTCTTAAAATCAAGACAAAATCAAGGCAAAATCAAGTAATGTTGACTAAAAATATTGTAAACAAACAAGAAATCTTTATCTTGACATATTATTTGTTGTCTTGTCCTGAAACTAAAAATTTCCTTTCTGTCTTAATGATGTCTTGAAATCAAGACAAGATAAAGAGAAGATGAAACGGAGCAAAATATATAATATTAACTAGAAATATTGTAAACAAACAAGAAATCTTGATCTTAACATATTATTTCTTGTCTTGTTCTAAAATTAAAAATTTCCTTCTTGTCTTTATGGGGTCTTGAAACCAAGACAAGATCAAGGAAAGATTAAACGAAGCAAAAGAATATAATGTTGACTAGAAATATTGTAAACAAACAAGAAATCTTGATCTTGACATATTATTTGTTGTCTTGTCCTGAAACTAAAAATTTCGTTTCTGTCTTAATGATGTCTTGAAATCAAGACAAGATAAAGAGAAGATCAAACGGAGCAAAATATATAATATTAACTAGAAATATTGTAAACAAACAAAAATTCTGATCTTGATATATTATTTCTTGTCTTGTCCTGAAATTAAAAATTACCTTCTTGTCTTAATGGTGTCTTGAAATCAAGACAAGATCAATCGGAGCAAAAAGGATGTAATGTTGACTAAAAATATTGTAAACAAATTTTAAATAAATTTTGTATAACGTTTGATTTAATGCTGTTTGTAAAATAGGGATCTTTTAAAGAAGCTGACAACAATGCTGTAAGTTTTAATATGGTATTCTAGCTATTTAATGTTAATTAGAAGTAGAGTGTGTGCAAACGCGTGGTTTTATTTGCTCTTAGCACGAGAACATTATAGTTAGTTATTTACATTTTCTGTTATGTTTGTTAGGATAAATTATAAAGATTAATTAGCAACATTAATGTTTCCGAGCTAGCTCGAGTTGTTATTGTAATAGATTTCGTCGACTTGCATGGTTTGTTTGCTTAAGTAATGTTTAAGAAATTTAAATACTATTATACCATTTTCAACTGAAAAGAAACTAATTAGCATATGAATGTTGTTGTTAACCTAATGACGCATGCAATGTTAATTATATTTGCTTACTTCTGGATTTATTTAGGACCACCAAGAAATGTTGGTTTAAAAAATATGGAGTTTCTAAGTCACCCTTCTCGCAATCTTTTTGCATAAGCTTAGGCTATTCTAATGTCTCTTTTAAAATATCCAATCAGACATTTTGCTAACTCAATACTTCACCAAAGATAATACTTCTACGTAGTAGTATTATCTTTGACTTCACACAGTTCGGCTGGCATGGAGGTAAGTTACACTCGGCATCGCCATTCGGGAAGACGGCTATTGATGTAACCAAAGATAATCACTACGGATAGATGTTCATTTAAATGGGGCGTTTTGAATCAGTTCGGAGATATCAATGCTTCCAAATGCGAAAAAAGTAAGTTTGTAACCTTTCCCAGTGAAACGAGTACAGAACCATGTGAGACATTGCCAATGTCTGTTGCTTGTACCTTTTTCGGAACACGAAGTAGCGAAAGGGTGGCTAAACGATTGTTATTTTCTATCGCGTTTCATCACGCCAATAGTAGCCCCCGGCAACACTGTTTAACTTTCGTTCAAGGTGGCGCGAAAATTCTCGATGGACATCGGCTCGCGTTAGCCAAAGTCCTTGGGGATAAAAATATAGCATTGAATGGTTCATCTTATCCGTAGTAGTATTATCTTTGATGTAACACGCGGGCTGGCCAATTTACTTGCACAATACTGGCGATATCAAGGGCTACTTTGCACTATACTCTTTGACCGCGAAAACATCCAAAATGCACAGTCATTTGTCTTCGTTATTTTACAAATGTAGCATATTTTATTGTATTGTCTGATTTTATTAATTATGGATTTGTCATGCTTACCAGATGGATACTGTTATTTAGAAAAAATATTTTGTTGCGTTGCAGGTTAATGAATAAACAGAAAGTGGATGTAAGATATATTTATAGAGGAAGGGCACCAAATTTGAGATAGGCGCCAAATTTGAGACAGCGACGTAACGTGGAATGCAAGTAGCGTCACCTTGTAGTAATACCAGAAAATTATGAACAATGTCGCATTGGTGCTAGACATGTGTTCACAGTTCACGTTTGCTCATTGTTTAGTGTGTTTGTGCAGATTCTTTGAAAATTCCCGTTCAAAATATTTTAACTGGTGTTAAAAAACTGATAAATAAAATCAAGGTACGATAGTTAGAATTGTTTTTTATTACAAAAATAATAGTTTTCTTATGCCTTGTGTATTTCCATTTATGATATTAATTTTATTGCATACACATAGCCTAAAAATAATGTTGTTTACTTTTTAACGGAAAATTCCTAATTTGGGATACCTGAGGGTTCCTAATTTGAGACTGTCTCAAATTAGGCCCCTTATTTGAAACAGGTATTTTTAGGACTAAAAATTACAAGATTTTTAATTTTGTGATTTTAAAATTGCAGATGCCACCAAAACACAAAAAGTGGGATCCTAATAATATGATAAAAGCCGTCAAAGCTGTGCGAAATAAAGAGATGGGGTATCTAAAAGCCTCAAAAGTTTTTGAAGTACCTAAAGGGACCGTGGAAAGATATGCAAAATCTGATAGAGATCCAGAAGAACTTGTAGGCATACCAATTGGCCGTAAACCGATTCTTTCTCCAGAACTTGAAGACGAGCTGGTGCAGTACGCATTAGCTATGGAAGAGCGATTTTTTGGACTAAGAGCGCGTGATATAAAACGTTTGGCATTCCAACTCGCGATTAGAAACAAAATACCACATCCATTTAGCGGGGTTCAAAAATCTGCTGGGAAAAATGGTTACGTTTGTTTTTCAAAAGACATCCTTAACGTTATATGAGAACTTCGCAAGGAATGTCAGCTGCTCGAATAAAATCTTTTACCCCTGACCAGTTTTTTGACATATATGAAGCCGAATATAACAAGCTACAAGACCCTTTCCAGAAAATAATTAACGTAGATGAAACGGGTATAACTGTGGTCCAACACAAGCATAGTAAGGTTATCTCTCTTAAAGCAAAAAAGCAGGTTTCATTACTCACTTCAGCAGAGAGGGGTAAATGTCACAGTTATTATCTGTATGAATGCTTCGGGGTTTATGTGCCACCACTATTAATTTTTCGCAGAAAGAATATAAAGAGAGAGCTAATGCTAAGGGGCACCGAGCGGAGCAATTGGGGAATGCCACATATCAGGTTGGGTACGGGCAGATAGTTTTACCCGTTGGTTAAACTTCATTAAATTTACGAAACCTAGTGCTGCTGATCCAGTGCTGTTAGTATTAGACGGTCACTATTCTCATACCAGGAATATTGGCCTTATAGATTTGGCAAAACAGAACCATGTAACAATTATTTGTCTTCCACCCCACTCAACAAACAAAATTCAACCGTTAGATGTTTCCTTTATGTCCCCGTTTAAGACTTTCTATGCACAGGAAATAGAAAATTGGTTGCGAGAAAATCAACTTAGTACAGTTTCGCCATATGCAATTGCCAGTATCTTTTGCAAAGCTTATAACAGAGCTGCTACAATGGAAATATCCTGCAACGGATTTCGAAAAACTGGACTGGTGCCTTTGAATAGAAACATTTTTAGAGATTCTGATTTTGGCGTTCATCGGGTGGAAGATCAAGCGGATGATCGTCCCGCAGCAGACCACTTAGAAAAATCAGGAGGTGAAGAATGTCAGCAAATAAATGGGGATGCAGTAGTTTTAACTAAGTCCAATGAAGAAAATAGATCGGAAAATCAGTGTGCAAGTATTTCTTACTCAAAGGAAATTGTTAAAGTAGTTCCTCACATAGATTCCACACGGTATAGAGAACAACGGACACCTAGCCCGCCTTTAGAAAACAAACTGCAAAATAAGTTAGTTTCTCCGACAGATATTTGTCCTTTGCCTTCATACAAAAAAACAAATACAATAAGCAGGACATCAGGTAAACCGGCAGTTATTACCCTCACACCATACAAGAAAGAGTTGCAAGAAAGTTTAGAAAAAAATAAACCAATACCTAAAAAAAACTGGAAATTAAGTCAGCTACTCATATTTCATTTAATTTTTTAAATTAATTAACTTTTTTTTTAAATAGTTATCCTTTATTTTATTCATTTTTTAAAAAGCAATAACGGAAACCAAATGTCTTGTTGGTCCATTTCAAAATATATCAATGTTAATATTAAATATATACTATTATATATATATATATATATATATATATATATATATATATATATATATATATATATATATATATATATATATATATATATATATATATATATATATATATATATATATATATATATATATATATATATATATATATATATATATATATATATATATATATATATATATATATATATATATATATATATATACTCCATTTGACTTAAATATTATTTTAATTAGGCGTGAAAACTAAATTTCTCTTACTGTTACCCAAGTTCAAAAAACACCCTCTTTTCACCCCACTAAGGAAAAAATATTTGTTTTTTTTTTAAATAAACTTTCGTTATTTGTTGTAAGGCTTTATAAATAAGAGGAAAAATTATATATTCTTAACCAAAACCGTTTAGATGATATACCATCCCCCTATTTACCCCCTTAGAGGATGAATTTCCGAACCTGATTTAAATGGGACCATCTTGGATGCGTTCCGAGTTAAACAAAAAAAAGAATTAGACAAATTGACCTCTAAGCCATGGTGTAATCACCAAATATAAAAAAACACATACAGGAAAATTAAGAAACTCATTCTTTTTAAAGTTGGTTAAAATGTGGTTTTATTACTCCTTATAAATAAATTACTTAGGACACTTAGGCATCTCTTTACCAAATGGCGATGCCGGGTGTAACTTACCTCCATGTGGCCAGCCGGCGTGTTACATTCAAAAATACGAATGGGTAACCCGAATGGCGATGCCGCGTGTTACTTACCTCCATGCGTGCGGCTGTATTACCTATATCCACACTTAGTCTGGGAAACGAAACATGTTGCCTTGCAATTTTTTCAAAATGTATTAGAATGACTTGAAATTTTGACAGTAGGTAGCGAATAGTCCAAGGATCAAAATCTATATCATGCCGAAGGGCGCCTTTACCTTGGGAGTGGTTACCTGGTGGAGTGGGATGGAATTTGGATGGTCGGGGATGGAATTTTTTTTATATTTTGACTACAGGAATCCATAGAAAAATGACTTCTAAGCAAATAATGTTCTTTGCATTTTTTTTTTGTAAAATGCAAACTTTTCGAGCTATTTGCGATCAAAAGTCGTAGTATTTCGTCGATAAAATCAACATTTTTAATCGATTTTTTGCAAATAACTCGATGCATTTTATCAAAAAAAAAAATGTAAATAACAAAATTGCACTTTTTAAAAAAACAAATAAAATGGTTTTTTAAAATTGCTGTGGGACCAATACAAAGCAAGTTGTGGTTTGTTAAAAGTTAGCTGTTATTCATCAAATACAAACTTTCAGAGTTTCAAAGGCAAATAAGGCTAAATCTACGTATTTTTCAGGAAAACTAATAATAACCTTTTCAAAGCATTTGCAAAAACCTTTAATTTTTTTAAAAAGAGGTATGAATAGCGTTTTCAATTACAAGTATTTTGATTTTTTTTATATTTTACTGTATGACCGAAATACATGTGAGATATAAACATTTAAAACGTGTGTGTATAGACGAGCACTACTTTGTTTAAGCCCTTTAACTCACCCTTTTAAAAAAGTAAGGGTTTTAAACAGTTTTAATTTACAGGACCTTATAGCTTTTGAGAAAACCAAGAAGATGTTTTTTTAAAGAACTTTTTATCACAAAAACTAAAGAAGTTATGCTTAAAAAACAATTTCTTGGAGCATTCTAAAAGCGATTCGATGCATTTTTTAAAAAAATCTGGGGTTTTGAACTATTTTTTGCATTGTAAGTTTGTAGGGGGTGGGTTTTTAGGGATTAAACAAATTAAATTAGTAATACTTTTAAGCAGTCATATTTTTTAACTTCCACTCTGTGACAATAATATGATAATTTTTCTAAGGTAAACAATTTTTTTTATTAAATTTTAATATGGGTTAATTATCAAGGGTTAAAATATATTAAATATTGTTTCAAAGAATCAAATACTTATTTTTAAATATTTGTGAGCCTAATTCATTTTATGTGACTTAAGCTTTTATACGAAAGTTTTGAAGGTTTTTGCAATAAGGGGTAGTTTCCACTCCTAAAAAATAAAACGCGAACTTCAGCATAATGAAGATTTTGAAGGGGAGAGTAAGTTAAGCCTAATCCCAAAGTATCATGCAAAGCACTGTGATAATATATTAATTTTTTGGGGTAAATATATTTTTTTAATTCATAATAAGGGTTAATTTTTAAGGGCTAAAATATTTATCATAATGTTTAATAGAAACAAAATACTACTTTTTCAACTTATTTGAGTCAAACTTTACTCAACTTAAGCTTTAATGTTTAGTTTTATAGGTTTTGGCAATAAAGGGTAGTTTTCGCTCCTAAAGAATGAAGAGCGCCCATCGGCATAAGATAGATTTTGAAGAGGAGAAAAAGTTATGTTGCATCCCAAATTTTCATGCAAATCTATGCATTTTAAAAAAATTGACAGGTTTTTCACTTTTTTCAGCTTCGTTTTCTGGACTAACAGGGTGGTTTCTGGGTGATGCTAGGGGTTGCTGGGGGTTGCTAAGGTTAAATTCAAGGGTTATGGGTAAATTCTAAATATGGGTCTATTTTAAATATTCGTTTTTACAACATCAAAAAACGTATTGTCAGATATTTATTATATCTTTTCCAAATGAATAAAATTTTAACTCTTTAAGGAGGGTGCTGGGGGTTGCTGGGGAAAAATCTAAGGGTGATGGGTAAATTCTGACTTCGGATTGGTTTTTAACGCACCGAAAAACATACCAGAAGGTACAGGGTCTTTGATTATATTTACATGGCATACATGGCCCTTTACTTTTAAAGAGAGAAAAAAATGTTTGATATAAAAATTGTAGGATTTTTTCCATATTATCTTTTGAAATTATCAGTAAAAAATATCGCAATAAAAAAATGGAAAAATATAGGCAACTTCAACTTTTTTAAATGAAACACCCCGTATATTATGCGCTACAACGAAAGATCTTTTTTCTGATTTCAAATATATATACATTGATGATATTTGGATGAACCATTTTTGAGATATTTTAAGTTAAATTATTAATAAATTACAAAAAAAAGTTTCATATTAGTATCAAGAAAGCCATGGAAACAATAAAATTGTTATGTTGCTGAATTTGGTGAGGGTTTTCTCTGGAATAATAATGTTTATTTTTGTGATTAAACATTCCTGCTAAAGTGAGGGAAGACTTGTCGATGAATAGAATTTTATTTAAATTTATATATATTATTTATTTCCAATGCATACTTAGGTCAGTCCTACATGTTTTATTCAGGAAGATTCTGAACGGACATAAATTTATTTTTTAAAATTAAAATTTTAAGGTTAAATAAATTTTATAATCTGTTTTGTTAAGTCCAGATGCCGCATCCGAGATTGATATTTCAAGATATTCTAAAATTATTAAAAGTAGTTAGTGCTAATCCAATAGAAAAAGTATAATAATTATCCAGAAAAAACTCGGATATCCAAAACTTTGTTTTCATTTCGTGCTGCAGTCCTTTTCTTCATTTTATAGCTTTTTCGCTCAATAAACTTTCTTACTATGTATTCAATAGTATCTATATATGGTACCCGTTGTTAAGAATAGTAATATTCCCTCTGCACTGTCGTCACATTATTATTGTTACCATAAAAACATGCATAATAGCGATATTTTGTTCTTCTGAATAGCCCATCGACAAAAAAGCAATACAAACTACTTTTAATAGTTAAAATGATAAATTTTAACTTTTCACAATATCAATACGTCAAATTTATTAAAACAATTTTATTGTTTTCATAGCTTCCTTGATACTAATATGATTTTTTTTCAATTTATTTATATTTTAAGCTTAAATATCTCAAAAATGGTTCATCCAAATATCATCAATTTATATATATTTGAAATCAGAGAAAAAAGATCTTTGATTGTAGCGCATAATATACAGGGTGTTCCATTTAAAAAAGTTGAAGTTGCCCATTTTTTTCAATTTTTTTAATGCGATAATATTTTACTGATAATTTCAAGAGATAATATGGAAAAAAACGTACAATTTTTATATAAAACATTTTTTTCTGTCTTCAAAAATAAAGGCTCCAGAAGCCACGTAAATATAATCAAAGACCCTGTACTTCACATATCTGGTTCAAAACTTTGTTTTTTGTGTGCCTGTGTTATTGTGTGGTTTTTATTTGTAATTATAAAGTAGTTGTTTTTACCAAAATAATAGGCTTAATATCCATTTTAAGAACACAAATTATTATGTTTTAAAACAGCCCTTTTTAGTTTGCTTAAAGAATAAGATTTCTCGGTTGCACATATTCCGTTTTCCAAGATCTTTGGTAGATTTTGAACTACGGTTGTTGTTAATTTAAAACATATCGGCATATTTTCCCGATTTAAAAACAAAGAAAAATATCGCGACCAGGCAGGTGAGCAAATATGTAAAACTGACTTTACTTCACACACAAGGCTTTTAGGTAGCTCTGTTGCCAATTGTTTTTTATGTTTTTAACTGGAGGAAAAATTATTTTAATTTTTTTTTTGTAGATAAAATATTTTAAACTTAGTCTATTTCATTACTAAATGAATCTACTGATAAGCGATTAAAACGAAAGTTTCCAATTGTTAAGATTTTCATAAATAATAACTTCTGAAGTTCTAACTTTGACATCGATTAAACAAAAATCTGTCAAGTTTAGACACATATGTCATATAAACTTTTTGACTTGTTTTGAGCTTCATTATCGCCCATTTAAATCGTGAGCATCATACTTTTTACACCCTGTATATTACATATTCGTGAATAAAATAGATTATTATAAAGACAAATAAAAATACATACTAACTATTAACAATTATTAGGTCTTAAATGGTAATCTGTTTTGGTGGCAAAGAGCAATAAAAAGGCTAAATATCCAATTAACGCGGATAATATAAATAACAAAATGACAATACAATAATTAATTACTACAACGTTTTAATTTATCGTCTATCGATCCGGTAAATCATTTAAATAGGTAAACCTTATAAGGACTATAAAGCTGTATAAGAGATTTGTAACCTCTTTTTAAAACAAGCTATTATGCATACATTAAGGATATAAAATTTTCGAAACAAGCTGGTACAAAGAATCTGAGCTACAATACATTTATCTTGAGCTCGTGTTTCTTCGGCCGGCCCACCGTGAGTTTATAAAGTAATGAGCACAATTTATAAAACCGATGAATGAATGAGTTGTAACGTGGTTTAATTTTTCATCAGATCGTTTATTACCAGCTTAAAATGCCGATTAACTTGTTCACGTCATTCGATATTTTAAAAAACCATAACTCATTTTAAACTAAAATATGCTTAACACACAAATGACGTTTTTTATTCGACTTGTGTAACAAATTATAAAAATTAAATATTTTGCTGTTAGTATACATTTATGTTTTCTCCCATTACTTTATTGTATACCCAATTTATATGGAATATGAAGGGATCATTAAGTTTTTTTATTTAGCTTAAAAGTTAAGGGGTTTTTTGCGCAGATCATATTTTAAAAATCGGTACGTTACAATTTTTTATGTTCTAACATAATTAATTAATATTAGGTTAGATAATTAAATGCTTGTTAAAATTTAAAGTGTTTCATAACACAGGCCCACAAAAAAAATTAGTAGTGTGTGCTGGGTGTCGGACTAGGATTTTCTGGAGTATTTTTTTCCACTAAACACGAATCTTAAGTCAAAATTGGGGGTCAAACAGCAAATATTTCAGAAAAGGCATAATTTTAGATATTAACGATTTTTTAAATTTAATTCGTCAGTATATTAAAAACTGTAAAAGATACACGAAACCTTATGAGGCATAGACAATGTATCTTTAAAATACCTTTAATTTAAGTTTTGTCTAAATGTAATATTTTTCGAGTTATAATGAAAAAATCGAATTTTAAATTACGATCAATTATTAAAAATTGATAATAAATATTTTAAGTGCGTTTGTCTAGAAAACGGTTGCCCCTAGAGACTTACATAAAGTATACATTTTTGACGTAGAAGAAACTATAATTACTTATTTTTTAATAACCGCATCAATATATCAAGCTTAAAAAAAGTTGTAACATCTAAAACAACTATATACTATTTACCATCAACATTAAAAGCATGGACGAATTTAAACTTCTTAGAAGAAGAAGAAATTATTATGACAAAACGAAAACAAAATTAAAAGTTTTACACCCTCTATCTTAGTTATTATTAACTTTGGAATAAGGCAAGTTTACGTAAATTACATTATTTTATGGAATCTGCAGTTGCTCTGTGTCCCATTACTTTTGGGACAGTGACCGCCAGAAAGTATGCGACATTTGGAAAAAGTTTTTATTATGACGTTTAGAAAAAAATCGATTTCGCAGATCAACTCTGCATCACTAAAAACCTCAAAAACAATTGAACGATCTCGGTTGTCAAAATATCAAAAAAATTTATAAAGATAGTTGTTCAGAATTTAATTCTATGGCTATGTGTAAAATTTTGAGCCATGGCGTAGTTTACCAGCAACATTAAAAGCATGGACGAATTTAAATTTCTTGCCTCAAACAACTTCCAGATCCCTAATTTTGTACCGCTATGTCGTCAAGTTAAGAAATTATTATGACAAAACGAAAACAAAATTAAAAGTTTGACACCCTGTATCTTAGTTATTATTAACTTTGGACTCTGTGTCCCATTACTTTTGGGACACCCTATATATATATATATATATATATATATATATATATATATATATATATATATATATATATATATATATATATATATATATATATATATATATATATATATATATAT